>JARVGP010001809.1:0-10895 GCA_029876185.1 Mansonella ozzardi | reverse complement strand
TAATAATAATAATAATAATAATAATAATAATAATAATAATAATAATAACAATAAATAATATAATAGTAATAATAATAATGATAATGATAACAATAATAATAATAATAGTAATAATAATAAATAATAAGGATTAAAAAAATTAAAAAAAGCTTCCATAGGCGGAAAAATTTCTTTTTAAAAGAAATGTCTGCACAATCCATCACAACAATTTTAATTCTAAAATTACACAATCGGTCATCTCTTGAAATATTAGAAAAATCATGAAGTGATCCTTCTTTGCGAAAGAAAAAAACACTTCAAATATAAAAATTATATTTTGAAAGGTATATCATAAATTAGAAACTGGAAGTTATATATTAGCTTTCCTCATTTTAATTTAATTTGATTGAAATGCCTTACACATATAATCTTTGATGACACAATGAACTATAAAATTATAAATCGTTGTCACTATAGAATGATGAATCTTTGTTATGGAAAAAATTTCTTATCGCAATACGTTGTGTAATGGCAACATCAAACTATATCATAATTATGCTAAATTAGATCGAGTTGATTAACCGACAAGCTATGACTAAAATTATTATAATGAATAATTTTAAAAGAATGAAAAAACACTGATAAGATATGAATTATTAGCAATGACAAAAACAAGAAATACTGAATGGAATAATTAGTGCTTTTATTTATAATTTCTATTTACACAGAAGGGTTTTGGAAAAAATTCACAGTATAATTACTCAATGTATAAAGCAATGTATAAAGTATAAGCAAAAAAAAATTATAAGCAAATTTATAATATATATACAACATGAAAACAAACTTAAATACTGTAACAGAAAATTAATAAAATGTTTGTAGGCTATATAATGAGTAAAATAAAATTAAGCCTTTGAAAACACACATAAAAAATACTGATTCTACAACTGGAAATAAAAAATTGAAATGAAAAATATTTTTCTCGTAAGTTTTACTCTTACTTAATCATCTTTACTTCTAATCAAAATGAAATTATCAATGGTAAATATCAATGTACAGCAAACAAATGCGCTATATAATGGTTAACAATGTTAACTTAAGCCAAAATCAAACTAGTAATAATGAAATACGAATAATAATGCTCGTAACATATCATCTTTTTTTTCTAATCATTTATCTTCTTTAAATTTTAACAGATTTAAAATTTAATGAGAATGCGGAAGGATAAAAAAAATAAACAGATCAAGTATTTAATTTTTACAAAATCTGGCAATCTTATGCTAAAGCATTAGATTTATCCAATGGCACAATAAACATTTTAAATACATAGTTAGCAATACAAGCTTTTTGCTCTAACAAAATTTGCTTTAAGATCATTAGATTCTGTAATATCAAAAATGAATCATAAAAAAATGACTATTGAAACATGATGAGCCGTGATAAAAGAAGCACAAAGCATGTGAACTGCAATAACTTTCCTATACAGTGAGCATGTGGTAATGTGTAAAATAAAAGCAACGACCCATTGCAGAAATTCCGGATCTTCAATTTCAAATTCAAAACTAAAATAGCCTTACTGACTGAATGACTATTCGGTAGATGCCACCAAATTATAACCTCAAGCAATGCCCGTATATTCAAAATAAGTATTCATACCTTTCGAAGTTTTTTCGGAAAATTTTATTCGACCCGGTAGACTTGCAAAACTCGCTAACAATCAAAAAGTTCAGAAATATTATCGAGTTGTTTCATAATTAATATAGAAAAAAGTTTCTTTTGATAATAAAATATATCTTTTAAAACATCAAAAACGGAGAAGCAAGGCGAAAAAAAATAGCTAAATCCATTAAATACTGCGAACGAACGAAAAAAAAATTGCTGCTTTCATTTCAAACATCCAGAAGATGATTTGACAATCCAGGAGGTGAGGATTCATTTCCAGTCAATTCCTGTTGAAGCTGCTCGTCTTCACTTCGAGGCGAAAGCGATGCTTGTAGTGAAATCGCACTTTGTGCTGGGACACCCCAAACATTGCCTGATGCTTCTACACCTGTATCACTTGAAGTCTGTATCGTCGTTGCTACATTTGTAGAAACTGGTGAGTTCTGGACTACACGACGACAAGCCATAACTGTCGGAGTGGAAACTATTTCAGGGGGATGAATATCGCAATGAGTATGTAAATTACGCAAATATGCAATACTTAAAGCTGTCGCTTCTGATGTAAGGATCATATCAGCCACATGACTTCTTCCTATAAAAAAATATATATTTAATATTTCATCTGTGATTTATTTTTTTTCTAATGTTGTGATTTATTACAACATTAGAAAAAAAAAAAAAAGTCGATAGACAATTAATATCATCTTATATTATCACTCGAGTTTTTTGACAGTGCTACACCTGCCTTTGAAAAAGAAACTATAAATAACATCATTAATATATGTAACCCATAATCCTTCCATGTTTGATAGTTAAATTAATCCAATGGGGAATAAAAAAAAAAAGAGAAATTATAACAAAACTTACTTTCAGCATGTGAAGACACATTTGTTGCTGCACCATACCAATCAGGATCACGCAACGATGCAACAAATGGCTGACGACCTACAAATTTTCTAAGTTGCTGCTGAGCAGTACGATTGACAGATTGTAAACTATTCAGCAGCATGTTATCATCCATAAAAACACCATCTTTCAGTACATTCATATCGCGTACCATCTGAAATTTCACAGAAACATTTTTGTTCTGCTCTTTTTATCAATGCAATTCACATTCGAAACTTATCTGAAGCTTAAAAATTACGACATACACGATCTCGTATATCATCAAGAAAACGAGCAGCACGAGATGGTGGCTTCCATTCTGGATGATTACTAGCAAAATTTATTAAAGACAGCTCTGTTTTCCCGTCATTTGCAGGAACTCTTCCATGCATATTTGCAAGCTCTGGAAATTAAGAAAAAGTGTTATTAAGCATTAACTATCCCGCATTTTGAAAATATCAATGACAGCAAACAGGAGCAATTTATAGTTAATTAAAGAAACATACAGCTATGAATTAATAACAAGTACTTGAAATTAATAATGCTAGAAAGTTAAAAAATCAATTTTACCTTCTTTAGTACGCTCATCAAAACTCCAAGTCGGGTCTCCATGCTGTCTAATATCCATCTGCGCAAATGAGCAAACATCACCAAGGCCTTCCACAGAAATCGTAAAATTGTGAAAAAAATCCACAAGCTCTTTTGCTTTGGGACGAATCCTGGAAAGAACGATAATATGTAATACTTCTGTAATTATAAAAATACCAAACACCAAATTTAAAACATGAGGAAAAGAGAAATATGAAGAACTTACTAAAAAACTTTTTCTTTTCATCTTGGAACTCCCGAAAAATGCTTTTTTTCACCACCTCCTCTCTTAAATAATATAGCTTCTAATAAGAACTTACCAAAACAACAAAATAAATGGAGTTAAAATTGGACTTAGAAGTTCTTCAAGTAAAAATTTTGCTTTCAGCTCAAACAAATGTCCAAATTCCTTCCGAACTGTATCTGAAATATATAAGTCCAATTTCTTTGTTTTGCACTTTTTCAAATTTCTAGATGTGGAAGACACCAAATCTTCCGAAAATAAAAAAGCAGAAACTCTGAACATTGCAACATTGGTACTGATCAACAGTATCAGAATCAAACACTAAATTTTTTTCAAGGATTAGGCCCGTTTTCTCATTGTCTTAAATAAAAATTCACAGATAAATTATAACTTATCGCAGATCCTATCATAACAAATAACTTTTTTCGCAACTACTGCCGACTGCTTTGAATTTGATACGAACAAAAATTTTTGAAGGGTAAAAAACACACCACAAGAAGAATCTAGGGTACTGAAATTACAAACATAAATAAACTGTTCATAATAATCAAGTATTTTTACAATACTTTTTCAGCGTGACATATATTTCACAATGACGAGAACATTTAACTGAAAAAATAAAGCTATTTTTATAATTTTTTTTTAAACTACCTGTATGAGCTTTCCCTTTCCAAGCGTCTGGTGCATAATGTATATGTTCAATCACCATATCCAGCAGTGTTTCAGGCCAATAAATCATATTTTCATCACCAATGAACGACTGACACGCGACAGCAATCAAACCACATACAGATATAATCGTCAGAACGTGCTCAACCTACAACTTAGGCAGATACGACTTAATTACTAGGTTGATGTTACTTTTTTTCTCATTTTTGTTTAAGATTGAAATTATACATAGTATTACTTTCTTGATTAGCAGTATTCTGTAGCGTACTAATTGAAACATATAAATTTTAGAAAATGCCACTTCTGAAAAGATCTTGTTTAAAGAATAAATTCCCAAATGCTTTTCTAAAAATATGATTCATTTCATTTCAATTTCACTTAGTTAAAAAGAATCAAAAATGACTAAAATTATGCACTGAACTAACCGACAATACATCTTCATCCCATACACCTAGCGACAGTAACACTATGCAGATTGCACCTGCAACAAATTGCACTTTTCTAGCGATAACCTGCCCAATTGGTGAAAGAAACTGTTCCATGTATTGAGTTGCCGCTCGATGACTTTTTGAAAGACGTATTCGTAATTCATGATCCAACTCGTTGAAATGTCGCAACTTATTCCTGCAATGTACCAATTATTTATTATAATCGTATGAAAAAATATTTTTGATAGATTTGAAAAATTTTCTATTAATTAAACTTGAAGTGAAAATAATATAAAAAGATACCTCCCAAAGTTCGAATACCTACGCATAGCAAATGAACTGGGATCTCGCTTTAGCAGCTCACCATATGTAAAGAAGAAATATAATACTTGATAAATGAATACAAATGGGAAAAAAATAAAATTGCCAATAGCCATTATCAATATTGCCGAATCTAATTCATCCGCTGTAAAACAATGGCAAGTTCAGATATCGCGGAATGCTCACACTCATATTCAACATTCTTACATTCAGAATTTTATATGTTCAAAAAATAAAAACTTGAACCCTGTTCTTGCTGATGATCTTCAAGTAATTCCATAAGAGTAAAAAAAGATGAATCTCAATAACAAATAAATTTATAATAATCAATAAGAATTTATTCATTAATAAAATTTCTAAACATGTGAGAAGTTCCTTAATATTTCAAATTTAGAACAGAAAGCGTTTCATTTATTATTATATTTGCTGATCTTACCAAGTCTAAAAACATTCTGTGGATGTTTGTACTCTTCCTTAAGTTCATACGGTCCCTTCCACGGGGACCAGACGCCGTAAAACAACAACCATTCTAAATTCAATTTCAAACCGTTCGGCAAATATGGCATTGAACCAATAAAAGGCACATTGATTATCGGTGGCAGTATTTCCTTATTCACAAGGGCGACAAAATAATTCTAAAATAAGAAAATAATATAGAAACAGAAAAAATCCATCACTGCATATAGCTTATTGCTTGCTATAGAATCAGTCCAGTGGCAATACGTCACAACAGTTAAAGTTTAAAAAGAATAAAAATTAATTACCTTATGTCTCAAAATACGTTGATAAAGATCCAAAGCAGTAATTCCATCCTTATTTAAAATTAAATGTATAGATGGCTGTTTCTCGCATATAAGCTGTACAACTTCCTGCCATTTAAGATCGCCTATTAATACATCCTCAATACCTTCAAAAACATTAATTAATGCCTTTTCATCTAGTGAAATAAGAAAAATTAGACGGCTATATCAGAGAAATAACTAAGGAAAATATCTTTTAAGAAGTTACATAAACAATATGAAATTTCAATAAGGTAAACAGATATTTATGAGTAACTTACTACGCATCAAACTTACTAATCAAATTGGAATTCATACAAATTGAAGTATGGCATTAAAGCTAATGAGCACGTAAGTTCTCATTACTTTCCTGCAACCAAAAAAACAAAAAAGATGCAAAACAGTCGAAGAAAATGAATAAATCTCACCCAGTGCTGATCGATAAAAAGTACGTATCTCACCAAACTGATAAATTTGATAAAAAACCCGTGCAGCTCGAAAAATCCAAAATAAAAAGGCAAAGACCAGCAGACATAATATGAAACCATCTATATGACTCCAATCCGGATATATGACATCCTGGAGACAAAAAAGCAATAAGTACTACAAAAATTTGGAGTTCATTTCAATAACTGCAATCAAAACCCGACATCTTGCAATTTTCTCTATTCATTGCATTCCTTTACAATTGTTGTGATTCCGTAACAACATCAATAAACTTTTCCGCTGCAGAAAACGAAAGCTAATCCTTTTTTGCATTCTGAACATTCCCAAATATGCAAAATTTTACAAAAAGAATTTAGCCTAATTAAACCAATAACTCTTCTCACAAGTCTATTTATGCAATACTTTTTCAAGAAGTATGTTACGTAAAGATGTACTAAAAGTTTTTCCATATTTCAGTCTATTCCGAACTTACCAGGTAATTGGATCACAAATAACGATCTAGATAAGCAAAAGGTAAGTTCGTGCATAACAAAGACGGAACAAGGAGAACAGAATGATTCATGCAAGTTTATTTTTTCGGAAAAAAGCCAACCTCAAAAATGAAATATAGCAAAACAAAGAGCAAAAGGAACTCACTTCAAGTCGAATTTTCCCACTAACTGGTTTTCCTTCTGCGGAAATATTTTTATTTTTGAACAAAACATCATAATCCACTCGTGTTCGTAAGAAAGCAACAAACCACACAACAAATATGAATTGTAATAAGGTAAGAATATGCTTAATGACTATACAAAAATATCCACCATTTTGATGATATTCGTAAACTCGAGTGAAGAACTGGAAGACATCATTTTAAAATGGCTTAGATGGAGGTCAATTAACTGAGATACTCAATTAATTAGAAAATATAAAAGCTCTGTCACAAGAAAACTAATGATATTTATAATATAGTGTTCAGCATTAAATGTATCAACATCGGAATTATTCAACATAAAATGCTCATGAATAGCTAGTTAAACGTCTCAGAGTACTGATTTCAATCAAATCAACTTCTCCTCATGTCACTAATAGTTCAAATGTTGGCTTATTGTAAATTACGATACGGTATCTAACCTAAAATCTTTTTGCAGTTCCTGGTTCAAGTATCGATCAATTTTTGCAAATCCTGGTTTTAAGAACTGATCACTTAGCTATTGGCATTATTTTTTTATGATAATTTATATAGTATACCTGATCTAAATTCTCTACTCCATCCCATAAAATACCGGAACTTGTAGCCGCATGACATGCAACGGTTCCATCCATCTCATTCGTTGCGATATCATGTTCCAGTGGTGGATCACCATATACATCTGACGGTCCATCATCTTCCCTATACAATAAGAATTTTTACAACTAATTGGAAAAGGTTGCAACGACACTGTTATCGATTAATGACTGGTAATAAACTTTGTAATCGCTATACTATTTTGTATTTTACTTAAAATTCTATTTGAAAAGTTAGATCGTAACAAATTATTATCATATTTTCATCATGTTTAAAGGAAATTTCTCATATGAAATATAATAAAAAAGAAAAAAAAATAAAAAGAAAAATGAAAAAAGAAAAATACTTACTGTAATCTTGTTTCAGGAATCAGGAATGTTTGCTCGTTGTTAGTAGGATATATTGTGGATGAAGTACTTTCATCATCGATATTTTGATAACCTATCCTACACCGGAATCCAAACATCTACGATGACATTGGCCTGAATCAACAGTACTATAAAGAGATAATAATAATCTAAGCTGCAATGGTTCAGTAAATACACAATTAATATAATCAGTTACCACTATATCAATTTTTATTGCAGTTGACTACAAGTAAGTAAACTTTTCTCTTCGAAAATTCCTTCAATCTTTATTAGCTAAATTCGAAATGACTGAACTAAAATAAATGATCCAATAACTAATGTGATTTAAAAGTCCATGGCTACCAATCAATTTAACCAATCATATACTTATTTGTTTAACTATTGTTTTTCTTTTTTCATCATTTACTTTATTAATCACTTAAATCCCGATATTTTTTTTCCTTAATTATTTCATTTTAGTGATAATAAATCAACAGATACTAAAAGTACTAAACAATTATGACACACTAATTCAATTCTTTATATACTAATTTTTTAAACACTTTTTTTTTTGATAAATAATACAGATAAAAATGAAAAAATAAACAATGAACAAAATAAATAAAAGATGAACAGAGTAATGTTTTAATCAGTGAATGACTTATATATAACAATTAAATGGAAGTACAAAAAAAGGAATGGAACGGAAGATCAAGATAAGAATAAATTAAAAGGATATGATAGATACGATGAAAAGATTAGGAACAAACATTCTGTCATCTATGCATTTCTTTAAATATGAAATTAAATTAAGTGTTAAAAAATAGCACTAAGAAATCATAAAAAATAGAAAAAACCAATCACGAAAACAAAAAGTAATCGAACAAAAAAACTACATAATCCTACTTAAATAATATAAATAAAAGTAATTAAATTTATAAGACAAATGAATTAATTACTTTAAATATAAGAAAATAAAATCTGTGAATGGTGTTAAATTAGTTTAATTAAATTCAATTAATATTAAGCTACATCAATTTTAAAATCGATTTTTCTATATAAAAATCTCAAAAAAGCTAAGTTAAAAGCTTGTAATAAGCATCAACAACATCTTTCTAACGAAAGTGATCCCATTATTCTATCACGTGACTAATCGACAAACGTCGTCGAACGCTCACCTCAACAATTTCATCTAATTTCCACCGAGGACATTGTGCAATTCACATTATCCTATGATGTTTGTTCAACTTTTTTTTGTTAGGCATGTTTGCATTCATGTACGTACGTATACTTTTATGTACGTATACGCGTATGCATGCATACATACATATATTTATTCCTTTTCTTTTCTCACTACAAACAAATAGTGCTTTCAACACTTAAATTTTACCACTTATGATATAAATGATAAAATAATGTTTATAACAAAATGACTGTAACAAAAAAAAAAAAACGTTACACGAGGCTTCAAATTATAAATAAATATTACCATAGAAATCAGTCATTTACGTCAAAAGGATTAATAGCCAAATTATATTTCCGTATGAAGATTGTACACGTATGACATGCGTAGATATGTATGAGAAAAGAAAGATTAGACACGTTGTACGTAAAAAAAGTTAAATAATTCTTGTTCACTAAAATTTCAATAATTTTTGAATACAAAAAAATTTTTCTCAATCATTAAAAATTTTAAGAATTTTGGCTATTGAAAGTTTTCAATATTTCTAATTACTAGAAAATTTTAATAATTTTTTGACACTAAAACTTTTAATCTTTGCTAAATTGTTAAAAATTGTAGCATTTTGAATGTTATGTATCTGTGCTGACCATCTAAAACATTTCCGTATTCCGAGATTGATCATTCGAACATATGTGAAGAACTAGCATGGCTAATATATGTGACAAACCCAAGCCAGACGAAAAGTGACAATAAATTTCCTAAGTTAAGTGATTATGTTTGATAACGTAACTTAGTAATCTTTTCTGTTGCTGAACATTGATATTAAAGACTGAACAGTTAGCAATCTTTTACTGAACAGTTAGCAATCTTTTCGTTCATTGAATTGTAAAAATTTGCTAAATGTTTTTTAAGACTGATAGATTCAAAAGTGATCTTTGAACTATGCCAGAGTCTTAAATTTTTCCTCAAATTTAATTCGTATGTGTTCATGGATCAATTATCAGACATTGAACTGGTCTTTCCAATCAGTTTAACTAAATTGTCAGTGCTCTGAAATACTTAGGATGGTAATTTCTTGGTGACATACTTCCGGGAAATTTCTAGAAATGTAAATGTCTGATTCATTTCTGATTCCCTATTGATGTTCTTCCTCATACATTGTGATATGATCAGCTTCTTGGCTAAACTTAATTGATGACAAGTTAATTAATTAAATTAGAGATTATTTATGAAGCAAATCTTTTTGTTTTCTTGAAGATTATTTGTGGGGCAAATATTCTTGTTTATATCAGTTCTTTATATCAATATTGTATCAATATTTATATCAATATTGCGCAACCACGCTGTAAATTCGGCAACAGTCAGAATTGAATTGAATTGAATCTCAAATTCACATTTTCGTCAGATTTTGATCTTTTTCGCTAATACTATATCGCATGTACACAGAAACAATATGTGCATACTTGATAAATCATCTGTTTTTGGCCGAACTTAATTGTGGCAAATTAATTACATTAGAGGCTATTTGTGAGGCAAGTCTTCTTATCTTCTTGAAGATCATTTCTATATGTTAATTAATAAACTTTTACTATTTTTACAATTAACTTAACGTTCAACACTTTTGCATTTCTGCCAGTTGATTTGAAATATTTTACCATTAAAAAGTGATTCCGATTTTCTTCCCTTTGTAGATTTTGCAGAATTTATTACTGCGGGAAATTCTTTTATAAAATTGAAAATAATAAGTGTGGAAAATGAAATAGTGCTATCTTTGATTTTGGCTGTTTACATCTATTTTTCTGGAGAAAAGCAAATTGAATTTTAGTGAATATGCAGGCATTTGAGGATATATATATTGGAAAAATTATCTTAAATATAAAATTAGCAAAGAGTGCAAGCGAGTGACGATTTTTGCAAAGATTTGATTTATTTCGATGAATTGAATCATTATTCTTATCTTCTCATCAGGATTAAGTGCTCATTGATAGTAATCACTTCACAATTCCCTTATGATATATTGCACTCAGTGCACAAATACGTACAAGACCATGTACATAGGTATGAATACGTGCAAGACCATGTGCACAGATATGAGT
>JARVGP010001808.1:0-10955 GCA_029876185.1 Mansonella ozzardi | reverse complement strand
TCCACCCCCAATTACAATCAAATTAATTTTGATGGGGTTTGGTTTAAAAAAAAAAAAAAAAAAAAAAAAAAATTGCATGAACATATAAGGAAGGGGAAAGAAAGAACAAGATGGATGCATATAGTTTGGGGAAATGTGGATATATCAGATTTCAAAAATGCTTCACATTAAGATCCCTGGAATGCTTTTCGTTCCAAATATTTTGTTTTGTTGATTGCATACCAGTATTTATGATTAAAAGGATGAGATTTATATATGTCTGTTAAACGATATAAATGGCCTAAGAATTCGTATTTTCTTTTATTCAGTTTATAGCATTTAATGTTAAGACAAATGCCTTCTAGTGAAGTAGAAAAGTAATAGTTACTTCTGACATTGATTATATGGTGATGATAAAAGTGAGAATAATTTGTTGAGAAATAATTTTATTACTTTTTATTTCAGATTTTTTTTTTGCCTCCTTTTGATATGTTTGAAATCATTCTTTCAAAATTATAGGTGTTACGTACGACTTTTTGAAATTTACCATCGATAGTTTGTTCTTAATCGGTCAGTTAAAAAATTTTTAGTTAGTGCAGTATAAACCATTTTAGTTTGGAAAATATCATATATTGTGAGTAATTGTTTTATGAAATGACATTTTGAGAGAAGAAATAACCGGTCTGAAAAATATCACTACGCTCTTTATTGGGTCTAAACAGAAGATATTTTTTAAATGATTTTGGTGAAATGAAAATGCGGAAGACATAAATTTTCGAGAGAAAATAATTTAGTTCATTTTAGACTATAAAACTGGCAAAGCTTAAAGTGTAAGTAAGGAAGAATATTATATATGCCCCACAGCTCATACAAGCACTTTGTTTGTCTGGTTTCAACATTCTACTGTTAAACATAATTCAAAAAAATGATCACCAAGTGTTGTTATATAATGTGTGAACTTTTGGATATGAATAGATAAATATCAGTTTTTCATTTATTGTTTTTAATAAGCTTTATTTTTATTAATGCAGTAAATGATTATAATTTCATATTTTTGATTCAGAGATGTTGGAGATGAAATTTCAACAAAAATTTTGCCCCGTCAATATAGATTCATCGAAAACATGATTTAATAATTGCTACTTTGGTGCATTTAAATTCACTAAAACTAACTCTTTGATTTCTTCTTGCACTATCAATCCAAATGACTAATATAATATAATGTTCCTAGTTTTATTTTATTTCATTTAATGCTCACTCATCTAACTTCAAACTGGAATACCAATAAAATAGCAATGTTATTTTTTCGAGTTCATTAATAATTAATTTCAATGCATCTTTTGTATGTATATATTTTTTTTTTTTTTTTTTGTTGGTGACAATCTAATACAATCTAATATATTAGCATCAATATAGTTTTTGCAAATTATTTTGCAAGAAAATAAAATAAAAACACAAGTATTTGAGTATTTAAGTTCACTCATATTTATATGCCTAATAATTTAGTAATTTCTGAAGAATTGTTAGGCCTGTGGATTTGTGAATATTTTAACTTTTAGGATGATGAGTTATATATGATGGGATCAAGAATTCTATGATATAGGTTATCATCCAGGTTAATGAATATAGATTAAATATAGGTTCAATATAGGTTTTTCAATAATATAGATATAGGTTAATCATTTAATAAGATGACCTTGTTCAAAACTTCTATATTTTACAAATTTCCCTTTTTACATTTCAATTTCAATTTCACATATTTTCACTTCCAAATAGTATTTTAATCAATTCAAAATATTTACGCTCTAATTGAAACATTTGTTTGTAATTGATTGTTACATCATGCATTTTCTCATGCATGATTTCTTTCTCGAGAATCTCCTCACGTACGAGAAACTTCTGAACAACTACTACGTAGCATCTTCATTGGTGATCCATGAGATCACTACTATTTATATTGTTTCATGAAATGCAAAAGCCTTGTTAGTATAGCTAGCATGTTTATGCAATGTTTTCTTTATAGCGCAAATGTATCCTTTTCAGCTGGACCAACTAATAATTCACGTGACACGTAGCACGCACCCTTAAACTATCAATATTTGCCCCAAACGTGGAACCAGTATTGGCTTAGCGTCTTTCTCTAACCAAACCAACTCCTCCAGCTTGGCATCTTTCTCTAACCAACTCTCTGCTTGTCTGCTCTACGACAGAGAGCAAAGAGGAGGGCTGTTTCCATAGCAACAGCAAATTTTTGTGATGCAGCCAATGCTCGTTTCAAAGATAGCCTAAGTAAAGCCTCTCACTCTCTGACTTATTTCCGTAAATCAGTTTGGATTATTCTTTCTCTGCTTCTCTTCTATCTCTTCTTTTCTATTTCTACATTTCTATTTCTCTAGCAAAATGGCTTCTTTCTCTGCCATCTATATTATTTGTCTCATTGTATGCTAATAGCAATGGTAATGAAGTATTTCTTTTTTTTCTAATATTTTCTCTACTTCTTTACTAGACATTCTCTTTTTTCTAATATTTTTTTATCTACTTCTTTGCTCTACGTTTTCCCATACTCTTTCAGTGTTGCTTTTTTCTCTGCTACGTATCAATTTGGAAAAATTTGAAGGATATGACCAATGCGTTCATCCTCCCCTCATCAAATAATGGATTTCCTCTCTTCTTTTCACTTCATCCAATCCCTCTCAAGCTTTCACATTATCCTTCAAATCTTTTTACACTTCACTCTATATATTTTACCCAATCGTTACGTCTCATCTCGTACGTCATACGTGTCTACGTACGTGTATACGCTTCACGTATACATTTGCATATGCAAATTGTTTGTTAATAAGCCATTTTACCCTGTCCATATATTACTATGAATTACTTTTTTCTATCATCAATTCATTGTAGAAAAATGAGAGAAAAGTAATAATTGCTATTTTGCTTTTTTTTTTTTTTGTTCATTACTATTTCACTAACTTTTTCACAACTTTGTATAATTTCATAAATTGAGATTTTTTGATTTTATAGTATAGAAAAAATTTTTAACATACTAAATTTAACTTTTATTTTAAAAATAAAAGTTTTTTTTTTTTTTTTTGTATAACTTATCAAAATTGATATAAAATTGAAATTTTATAATTTTTTTTTACTAAATTAAAATTTTGAAAAGCTATTATCAAGAAAAAAAAACTTTTAATTGGCTATGATATGTAATAAATCATTTTTGTGAAAAATTTAAAAAATAATGCTTTTTACTAAGTAAGTAATTCATTAAATTCTCGAACTTATTTGATAAATTCGAGAATATAGAAAGAATTTATTCTGGGAATAATAAGAAACAATTTTTAAAGATGAAATTTATTACGAATATAAAAAAAAAGAATTGTTTCATTTATTTTTTTAATAGGATAACTTTAATAATGGATGCAATGGTAAGTACAATATTTATTTTTAATTTTTTACAGCTTTGCAAATATTGAAATGTTTGTTAATATTTTTATAAGAATGGAAAAATGATTGTTTGAAATTTGACAAATTCGTTTCTAATTATACTTTTAAATAACATTTTGTCTTGAAAATTATGTGTGGGAATTTGTCACTGAAATCTCTAAAATTAAACTTCACAATACTTCTTGTTTTATATTAATGTAGAGGGCAATTTATGGATCTATTAGTTGTGCTGAAGTTATGATTTGATACATTTAGTCAAAATTATTTGAAATATCGTTTATGTCAAATAACTGACATTAATTGCTTTAATTTAGTATTTTATAGATAGCAAGTGGGAGAAAATTGATGAATGATTTGATCTGAAACATTTGCGTTTTTTAATGATACATTCATTTTATTACATTCAAGCAAGGACGTGCACGGTACACGTTTGTTTTGACCTGTTTCTCATTATGATACACTGATTAATATTATTCTATGAAAATTTTTATTTACATAAGTTTCTTCGCAGCTATTTTAAGCTTCTTTTATTGGATAATAAAATATAATTAGTATTGTTGTAGTATGACAAGAATGTATGCTCTATTTGCTTGGGAAGAGCAATTTTTTGACGTACAACCATCATATTTAAATAGCGAGAAATTCGAGTAACAGCATTGCAGTTTTGGTGATTAATGAGATTTGCTTCAACGATGAGCTTTAAAATCTCTCTACTAGCCAGAGCTTGGTTCAGATGCATTTGACCAGATATTAAATTGCACTAATGATAACAGTTGATGCTTTTCTATCATTGATAATTTTCTTTTCCCATGTTCTAATTTATCAAATTTACATGTATTTTGAAATTTACCACACATGAAGAACATTCATCTTCAAAAAGTAGAAGCGTTTTTTGTTTGCTTTTGTAAATATCGTTAATTGAGCATATAAATTTAAATGGTACTATTTGCTCCAATCGTTTTCAGTTTGTATCATCGCCAACAAATTAAACGGTTTGTTTTAATAATTTATTATCTATTTATGCTATAGGCAAATAAATTTAGTAATAATGACCATTAATACATTTAATTTACAATTAAGGTTTGTTACAATTAAAAGAATTTAAAAAATTTCAAAATTAAGATAAGTTGTAAGATCACTTTGTTAACGTACCTTAGTTTTTCTTTTTTTTTTTTTTTTGGTGAGACGTAGTATTTCATAGAGCAACAACCATTAGTATATATTGGAGCATGCAGTGTGTGGTGATGACAATGTTGTGTTTTGTTGTCACATCACTTCTTTTGGCATCGCTTGTCACTGCTGTGGGACATATTTTTTCTTTCGCATACTGATACATTGGTATCTATTGAATGCAGTGCTTGTCAACCAGGTGATAAACTTCCAACTACTAAGGCAATACTCACAGAGTACTGCTATGGTCGCACATTACACAACTCCCAAATTTCATCTTTATTCATTTTTCCCTTTCTTTCTTTTTTTTTGTATAGTAGAATTCCATGTATACACGTATTATTCCAGTATACACGTATTAAAAACAAATCACTTACGCTACTTTTATGCCATCACGCTAAGGTTGCCATTTTGACTGCCTTTTTGATATGTGTTATGCAGAATTTTCTAAAAATGGAAAAAATCATAATAAATTGATCTTTCTATCTTATTTTATTTTTATAATTTATAAACTTTGTTGTAAATTTTATTGTTGATTCTGTTCTGTTTCTATAATTGATGAATGAAGTAGAATTAATTTACGGAATAACAAAGAATGGTGATTTTTCATTTGAGCGAACTTCAAACTTAATTTAATGGAACTAAGTGATAGGGAATCATGAATTCTAAAAGCAGCAAATCTGTTTAATTATTGAAATGAATATAATAAATATTGGATCAAAAAATTGAAGGAAATTAAAAGATTGGAATTTGTTTTTTCAAAAACAGATTTAATGATTTAGTAGCAGACCTTAATTAATTCTCATCAATAACCTTATCTCTTTCTCAACATCAATCCCGTCCATTTGACAAGGCATTAGCATTGTTTTGCTCTTTTAATGCTACAAAAAGTGTATTAATTAAGCATTAGCGTTGTTTTGCTCTTTTAATGCTACAAAAGGTGTATTAATTAAAAATGGTGCGCTGGCAAGGAATCGAACCTTTCACCTTGAGATCCATAGTGAAAAGTCAGGAAGGAGGTGTAATAGCTGTGTTACTAATATGATATTATGCTCCACAACTTCTCTCTCATATTTTATGGTACATCCATCATTTATACTAATTAGTCTGTGTGACATACATTTAGGCTTTTCTATTTGCTAATATGACATGAAAAGTACATTATTTTTTGATAAATGAATGGCTATTTTAAAATTATTTTCACGCTTAGGCATATAAATCCATAGAAAGCTGTTGAGATGTTTTTTTGCAATGCAACAGGGAAAAAGTTCTCAATTTCATTTTCAATTTTTACAATTTTTTAATTTTATTTAGAAAAGTCCTCAATTTCATTTTCAATTTTTATAATTTTTTAATTTTAATTAAAAAATTTCTCAATTTCATTTTCAGTTTTCACAATTTTTTAGTTTTATTTAAAAAATTTCTCAATTTTCTGCAATGAGTCATTATCACATTGTTCATTGTTATTTATTGTAATTGTTCAACTATAAACTATGCAATTGTGTTTTTTAAATTAGATAATGTAGTGTAATTAATGATTATAAATCAGTTATTTTTTTTTGTGTTCAACCTTAGAAAGATCTAAGGACGGATTTTGCCCTAATTTTTTTTTGGGCTTTTATTGTCATTTTTGCAATTAATAATTTATTTGATTATATCCAGCTGAGCAATATAAGTTTCGAATATTTTATTATTTAATTTTTAAAAAATTTTTCTGATATCTAATTGTTTAATATCTTCACAAACGTTGAGCTTATTTTATATAATCTACGTGAAATTAGTGATTCGCTCATTGGAAAACAAATTCCATTTTTGAATGATTGCAGTCATTCAGTCGCTTATTATTTTACTACTTTTGCTGTTTAACGTACGTTAGTACATTCTTTGACAATAATTATTAGTAATGCACTGTGAGAAATTTCAGTTTCTGCTTGGAAAATTTCGTTGACGAGCCAAGTGTATTGAAAAAGTTGCGTGGTGTGCTTGACTGGAAAAGGGCGTCTACGCTTCTTAAGATAAACGCTATTAGTGATAGTGATTTTACGTGGTTTTCACATCAATTTATTTAATTGCTTCCTTTCACGGATTTGATCTCGTTTGGATCTTTTTTGGCACATTTCACGCTTTCTCGTCCTTTTGATTTTCCGATTACTTCCACAACTAATGGCCGATCAGCTCACCGAGGAGCAAATTGCAGGTAAGCTTTTATTTAAATTTTGAATGCTTTCTTCGAAAGTATTGAAATTTTTTGTTTAAAGTCACTGATGTTTAGACTAAATGTTTTGTATTTAATTAGAAGCAATTAATAATGCAGCGTTCTCTGTAATTTAATTAAAAATATAAAATGTTTTTATTTCTTGTTTCGGATCATACTCTATTGGATTGGAAACCTAGCCCAAAAATTGAAGACTCAAATCGAAATAGTCGAGAGTCCTGAATTTTAAGTTCATATTGTGCGGTTGTTTATTTTTTATGCCGATTTTATGCAGTACTGTTTATGAGATACATAGTACTTGCTCTTTCTGCATCTTTCATTACTTCAAAAACTTGGTGACGTGTTTCATCTCGTTTGACATGGTTATAGTCAACAAATTTATTCGAATTTGTTACCAAAAATTTGAAAGGAAAAGCAAACTACTCGCAGAATGTACAAAATGCTGTGATATGAGATCCAGCGAATTTTATTTCGATCCATCTATTAGTGTGTATCATAAAAATGAAGTAGGAAAGTTATTTTTTCATTTTGGATTCTATCGAGTAATAGCCGTAGAACCATCCCTACTGACCATCATAGATAGATGCTCCATGTATGAGTTGATCGCTTTGAAAGTGTTATTACTAGGCTTTCTGGGTCGTATGAAATATTGGAGATTTTTGAAAATTATGGTGTTTGCCGAAAGCAGTAGTGATTAGATTCTACAGACAAATAATGTTGAAAAGTCAAATTTTACAAAATTGTTGTATCTTATTACAGATGACATGGTATTTAGGACTGAAAATGTGTCATAGCATTGTAGATGCTGAACATTCTTCGTGATTATGCAAAAATGCAATGAAATTTTATGATACTGGGTGATGGGAAAGGTAGAATACTGAGAATGTAGGGATTGAATTACTGCATAAATTGTGTAAAATATTGCCGGAAAGACATACTTATGCTGTGTGGGCAATGAAAAATAGGAACTGTAAACGTTTGAGCAAATCATATGCAGGGTAATAAACGATAGCTCAAGCAAGAATAAAAATGCATTAGATCAGATTTCTGTAGACAAAACTGAACTTCAAGCAGAATGACGAGTCAGTATGCTAAACTTTTTATTACTATATTGACGAATTTATTTATTGCTGTTACCTCTTTACATATCCACTTTGCAACTTAATTGTATTAAAATAGGGACTTTAGGTAGTAGTATAGAATCGTGAAATCTTCATGTTAATATTTATTCATATGTTACTATATTCAAGCGAATGCGAACTTTTTATCGATCAAGTATATGTAATGAAATCATTATAGCATTTGATGTCAAAAAATATTGAAAGTCTTAGGATATCTGATATAACGAAAAAAATAGTGTCATAATAAATACAAGCAAAAGCTGCTTGTGGGTGATACCTGGTTATAATATCTTCTTACCTAAAATATAATCTAGATTTGCATCGAACATCTGCGGTTTTTGTGCAAAGAATAGTAAATTTTTACTAAGGACACTTCAGCCGAAATTGGAAAATAACGGCAGCATTACAATGCACTGACACCAAGGAAGGCTGGATAAACTAAATTTCAAGATTTTATTGGCAAAATATAACTTCGCTGTTAGTTGTATAATTTAATCAGCTGTTTTCTCTGAAAACAGCATGCCTAACTTTTAAATGTGTGAAAGAAATCGGTGCAGATGCATCAAGTCGGCTGCAACAATCACAGCTTGCTGAAGAAAGAAATGTAGTTGTTTAGTTGGAGATAGTAAAGTGTTTCCTTGATATTTCTACAAGTGACGTTTGGTCGTTTAATTCTAAATTTACAGCATTTGTAAAACAGCAAAAAACAGTAGGATGTTTGAAGGTTTTCATCCTTATAATTTTATTTTAGCTTCTTTTAGGTTTGTTTAGAAATATTCATGTTTCTTTGTCGGTCACAAAGTTTAAGATTATTTTAAACATTCTTGTTACTTCATCCTGGCTCCAATTTTTTAATGTAGTTGTTCCACGATTGCTTTCTTTCTTTCAGATATGAAGACACAGTGTTTTTAGGCTATAATGTTTGCAAGTACATTTAATAGTTGCTCCAACTTTATCCATTATAGCGGTTTAAGAAGTTAGGATTATTTTGCATATTAGTTTGTTGTAGTTACATCAGTTTTTTCATTTTTAATCAATGATAAATGAAGCATGCTACTACTGCATTGTATCATAGGTAAAGTATTTTCTTTTTTCAGAATTCAAAGAAGCATTTTCCTTGTTCGACAAAGATGGCGATGGTACAATTACAACAAAAGAATTGGGTACAGTTATGCGATCGCTAGGCCAAAACCCGACAGAAGCCGAATTACAAGATATGATCAATGAAGTTGATGCTGATGGTTAGTTAGAGTGATGCAATCTTTTAGTTTCTTCAAGTTCTGGTCATTATTCTTGTCAGATTAAACACTGAAAATCACCATTATTCTCTGACTTACTTGTAAAGGTTTTTCTTAATTTTAGGTAACGGAACGATTGACTTCCCGGAATTTCTTACTATGATGGCGCGAAAAATGAAAGATACAGATAGTGAAGAAGAAATCCGTGAAGCCTTTCGAGTATGTGCACAATGTTTCTTATCACTTCAGCGAATAGTGCTAATTGTGGGCAAGCTAATAGGCAACTAGGTTCAGATCAACGTTTCGAAGGCGGATTTTGTTCTTGGGGCTCATAAACATTTGCTTAAAGTGCCCTCGCACCATCATCGCAATATTCTGTTCAGTGACTCAGCAATTCTTACTGATTTCGCAGAAATTTTAAAGTTTATTTCTGCAATTGTAAATTTGATCAACAAAGCTCATTTCGTGTCGTATAATCAGCAATTCCTCTTTCACTTATTTTTTTTCAGGTATTCGACAAAGATGGTAATGGTTTCATATCTGCAGCAGAATTGCGTCACGTTATGACTAATCTTGGTGAAAAATTGACTGATGAGGAGGTGGATGAAATGATTAGGGAAGCTGATATTGATGGTGATGGTCAAGTCAATTACGAAGGCGAGTACTATTATCGAGATTTTCATATTTCTAGCTATATTTTAAAGTGATTTACTTTGTGGAAAGTGACGATATAGGCAGGGAAATTCGTGTTCAATAATGTCGCGATACTTCATAATATCGCTACTTACTTAAAATAATAACAATGCAGATAATTTGCCGAATATATTTTATGACAAAAAAAGTGGTCAGAGATGGTGAATTATAAAACACAAACATTTGTTAAAATATCAATAGTAATGTTTGTTGCAATTTTTCTTTTCTGAAAATGATAGTGTTTCATGAATGAAATTTTTTCTAGCTTAAAAGCATCGAGCTTTTCTTTTTTCTGCTGCTACATTTATTATATTGTTTTGTGTATCCGTAATTGCGGGATCTCTGCCAAAAAAATTAAGAGTCGTTAATAAGGCAAAAAAAATTTAACCGACGAATGAATGAAGTGAGCATTGATTTCACTTTTTTGCTTGCTTCCGATTCTGCTTTTTTTTTTTTGATCTTTGAATAAAATAATCTGTATCGAATTCACTTTTGTCTAAAGTATTACACTTTTTTTTAGAGTTTGTGACGATGATGACAACTAAATGAATTTCTACGAGCAGTAACGATGGATAGAGTTCTGAGATCGACCAATATCGTTATCCATTCATCAGCAAAATAGAAAGCACAAGTTTTTTATTTGCTGTCATAGAATATCATTCTCGTCATATTTATATTTAGAAAAAGATTCATGGAGAATACATTCTGTGAAATTATTTTATTATTATCAATATTATTATGCAGAATTGTGTTTTTGCGTTTTTAAACTGTTTGTCTGCAAGCACATGGAATTGCGTCATTGTGCTTTTTTGTATTTATACAACTTCGTTATTTCTTCAAGGTACGACTTGAAGAATTAAGTGCGAAGCTTGCAAAATTCGCTTTCCAATTCTGGATTTTACCCCCCTGTTCAAGTTTATTCTATTTGTAACTTCCAGCAGATGTTCAGTTTTTTCTTATGGGCGAGTTTCTGGATTTTTTTAATGATTGTTCAGTTTGTTTATACTCGTTCATAATGGAAGTGGCATAATTTTTTTTTTTTTTTTGGAAAGCAAACTTATGCATTCCCAATAATGCACGAATGAACATTTT
>JARVGP010001807.1:0-11002 GCA_029876185.1 Mansonella ozzardi | reverse complement strand
ACTTTAAAAAATTTTTGCAACAAATTTTTTTTTTTTTACCTTTACCTTAAAAAAAAAAAAAAAAAAAAAAAAAAAAGAACATTCATAAATGACAATGTGTAATCAAATAACATGATTTGAAAAAAGATGTTAGTTCCATCCTAAAAAATACATATTCCTTCGACAAATCACTTCAAAAATGAATAAAGATCAAATTTCTGAATTTTACAACAAACGATTATTATGCCTTTTTTTTTAATTATCATTATTAAATTTATTAATTAAAATTTTTCTCGAGTATTAGTAATTAAGTAAATAATTCGCATTGCTAAGAAAAACAATGATTCTCCTCTGTAAGCGAGGAAAAAAAAAAAAGAAAAAAGATGGAAAAATTTGAAAAAATGATTGGAAATAGGAAAGAAATGATGAAAATGACTCATAACTCATAGCACATATGAATATTATTTATGTAGAAGAAATTATACGGTTGTTTTTGAAATGGCAAAACGAATAGAAGAAGAAGGATACGATGAGAGGTAATATTTTTGTTGCCGGAAAGAGCAAAGCAAAAAAGTTGGAAAAAGTTTTGGATCTTAGAGAGATGAGCAAGTTGCTAGTGTGTATGTATGTATGTATTTCATGTTAGTACATATTGTTGATGTGTTTATGAAGACAAAGAAAAAGAAGAAGAGAACAGTGATGACGATAATTGGCTATAAGGCGCAGGCGCAGCTGTCCTGAACTTATATACTTACACAGACACTTTTAAATGAAGAATAACATCAACAAACTTTAGCTAACTTCACACACACACACACACACACACACACACACACACACACACATACACACACACACATACACACATACACAGTGAAAGTAATGGAAGAAAATAAAAAGCAAAGTTCTATGCAACTATCATCGTCATCATCATCATCATCATCATCATCATCATCATCTCTTCTATTCTGATTTCTTTCTTAAATCATAGATAAAAACAAAAAAGATAAATGATAAAGAAGAAAAAGTGAGTGACAAGTGAGAAGTGAGAATAATTACAGCTGTAGGTGAAGAAAGTTAAAACAAAGCTTTTGAAATGCAATTTTTATCCAATAATATTTGATGTTAGAATAAGCAAAAAATAAATTTTTATTGCTTGTTATCATCATTTCAATCTCTCTCTTCTATCATTCATTTCATCAATATATTTATTTCATTTCAATAAGCAAAAACTATTAACATTACTTGTTTCTTTCTTTTTTACAATTAGCTAAAGATAACATGACTTGTGGACAATGAATACAATAAGTGACCAATCCTATAGACAATAAATATCGTAAATGATATCAATGTTATAATTTAATTTGAAATTATTTACAGTAATCTAAAGGTTATCGACAAATTTATTTAATTGAACTAACCAGAAACTATTAACATGAATTTGTTTTTTAACATGTCATTTATTAATTTAAGACTAATTGCAGTTAGCTAAGCATAACATGATCTACAGGATAATGGCAATAAGCACAATAAATGATAATATGATAACAATGATATCAATGTTATTTTTTAATTTGAAATTTTTTTTACAGTATGCTAAAAGAATTAAATGAATAGAGAATGAATAATAAGTGAAATAATTAATGCTAGTTTAATTGTAATAAATTTTTACCAAATAACACAGAAAGATATTTTGAACTAGCTAGACTTATTATCATTTATTTTTGAATAGCTAAGCTTATTTTCATATCGATCACTAGAATGCATAATACTAATAATAATGATAAGAATGAAAAGGCCTAGTCAATATTTCTAAAATTCTAAAAAGTTCATTTGCAAAATATTTCATCTTATCACTATCATTTTAATCGCAACAAATAAACAGATCAAGAATGATACTACAGTTACGTATCAATGCTAGTGTAAAATTGCTCAGGATATTTTCAATTTCAAATCAATGATAAGTAAATATTAAAGGAAAAAATGATTTAGTTTTTTTCTCGCGAAAGTTGAGGCTTTTTTTAATGTTTGATTATTGATCGGTGAGGAAAATTATTTTATTTATAAAAAATGAATAAAATTAAGAGGAGATATTGTTAGAAGAAATAGGACTGTTAAATTAATGAATTTTATTGCAAGCAAATTTTTAATGCTTCTATTCACGTTACTAAGATTGTTTACAGCTAAGCAAACAATTTTAAAATCTTCTGAAATAGTTTTTTTTTTTTTATCAACAAGATAGAAAATGAGATAGCTACAAATTTACAAGCTACATTGTTATCATCAGTGCTCACAATGCTCGTATTCCATTATCATATTATCTTTATCAACTACAAGTTTAGCTTATTTGTTGTCAACAGTACTCATATGTATTGCCCATATGTAACTCCATATCATGATTATCACTAACAATTACATGAAAATAATTTTCAAATAGAAGTACCATACGCTCAAACATAAATCTTAGCGTATTTAGTAAAAGTACAAATAAATTGTAAAAATTGAACATCAAATTGAAATCGCAATTTTCAATAGCATAAGCTAGCTTCCCCGTTATTATTACAACATTTCAAAATTTCAATCTTTTTAATAATTGTAATAATGATATTTTGAAGAGTAAAAAAAAACAACTTTCAAAAATAATTTTAGGAATTTTAAAAAAATATGCAAAAAACAAATAGTAAAATGTGACACAAAATTAATAACAAAGTTTTTTTTTTCAGAAAAAAAATCACTTTCGCAAAAAGGATTTTTTTTCCATAATTTTTATACAATTTATTGTAAAAAATTGCTATCGCTAAATATCATTAATTGCGTCGCGCCATTAAGAAATTGTCACAAGTAATTGTATCAGTTATTTTTAATTTTTAGAAATTAAATAAATTAGAAAATTATGATAAAAATGCTCACAGTCGTAATTTGTTAATTTTGTTCATCACTATCGAATGAATGATATCATTTGTTGGGAGTTTTTTTTTTTTTGGCAAATTATCAAAAACATTTCAGAAAATTTCAATAACGCGCTTAAAATTTATTGACATCATTTAAAGATATAAAAATGATGAAAGTTTTCCTCATTGAAATTTGATGCAAAAGAAATTTAATGCATCTTTTATTTGTAACACATGTGAATTGTGTATTAATTTATAAGACATTTGCGATAGCCTGGTTTTTTTTTTTTTTTGTTTTTAACTGATTAATTAATTAGTTCCAGCTAGTGCTCATTAACATTTCACTTTCAATTTCGCATGATTCATTCATTTTCTTTTTTTTTTATTGAAATAGAATTGACTGATGATACCGACAGATAAAATAAAATAAAAAATATTCATTTTTTAAATTTGATCGATTTGCTAAGTTTTTTTTCTTTAAACTTTTTTACTGGTAAAGAACTCGTATGGCATTGGTATAAAAGTGTTTTACTTCTGTAAATATTATCATATGGCACTTTGTTTTGTCCTTTTTTTTCACCTAACTTAATCTTAAATAATCATTTGACTATCACTGCAAAAACCAAAAAGCATACATCATCATTTCTATCAAATTCATACTTGGAGATTTACACTTTCTCCCACTCCATTTCAGGAAATCAAGCAAAAACGATATGGAAAAAAAGATTAAGTTTCGGCAAGAGAATTTATGCAACAGAAAATGTTTTACTAATTGAAATGCGATAATTATTTCCTTACATTAGCAGATCATTCAAATTTCGTTTCATTCGTAAAAAAAATATCAATAAAAATAAAAGTGTTATGTAATTTATCCATTCTGGTTGTGAATGAAACGAGAAAAACGGTATGGAAAACGATTCAGTTTCGGCAAGGGAATTTATGCAACAGAGCGGAAATCATTTTCTGAATTTAGCATATCATTCAAATTTCGTTTCATTCGTAAAAAAGATTTTCAGTAAAATAATTTTTAACATTTAAATTTTAAACTTAGTAATGTTAAGAAAAAATTAATGAAAAAAAGACAATGTGCGCTATGTGATTTATTCATTCCAGTTGTAAATGAAACGGAAAAAGTGGTTGGGAGATTTAATTGAAGCGCCAAATAATTTTAATAAACTGTGGCGCAAATATCGGTTGAATTATTTTAAATTATTTTAAATAATTCAACACAATATTAGCAATCAGCAAAACTGACAAAAGAAGTTCTTGTAATCAATCCATTGGAAAACAAGGAAGAAAAAAAGATCCGGGCAAAATCTGTAACTAGAAATATTTGTTTGCCAATGATAAAATATACTGCAATCTTATCTATCGGATTTTTAGCAAGAAATGTACCGTATACTCCGTAATAAAAATATACCGTATACCGCACATACATGTATACCGTACGGTATGGTTTTAATCATCAATTAATGAGAAGTAAATTTAGTACACACTAAAATTAAACATGTATATAAATATAGCTTCTGTATAAAAAAAAAGCAAAAATCCAACGACACAAGTTAAATAGGACAAAAAAAGAAAAGAACAAAATAAAGTAAATATAAAGTAAACCTTTTTGGAAGATTTGAACACGTTACATTTAAATGTATTTGATGCACCATCACGTGCAATATAAGAGAATATTTGCAAATCCTGAGAATCGTGAGACACATAAAAAACCCTGAAATTAAAAAATAATTTAATTAAAAATTGAATTATATACTTAAATCGTTGATTTTTGAATTTTACGTTGCTTCAAAATTGATTTTCAAATTCATAAAATTTCAAATTGAATTTTGTATGTTTTCTATTTCATGTAAAATCTAACATAATAAAAACTGAGGACCTTTACCGTACATAAATGTAACAATAATCAAATTATAGATAAAAAACACACATAATAATGGTTTTTCTTTTGTCATCAAAATTTTCATTTGACCTATATTGCCTTTTTCTTTTTTTAGGACAAAAATTTGTGACGGTAATATTTCCAAGACAAAAAGAAAAAAAAAATACCAGACTTATTCGCTTTACTATATCACATAAAAAAATTTTTGTGTGGTCTAATCAAAGTGTTCTAAGCTAATTGAAATTATATATCGCAGTGATCCAAGTCAATTGAAATTTATATGTGCAAAGTTTTATTTGAACGAATTTCATAGCAATGATTGCTCAGTTATTTAATCTAGAATACGATTTATTAATAATTGTAATTAATTTACTTATTACAATGCCTATAAAGACACATGAGTTTTACATCTATTTGTTTATCGTATGATTCTTGGAAGTTATCCCAATATTTCTGGCATATCTAGCCTAACGTATGCGTGATAAACTAAAAATTCTACAATCCTAAAACTTACTCCCCGGTTCCCTACACTTTTATATGGCTGGTTACTAATTCCAACATCATACAAATTCTAAAAGTTTTGCCAATATTTCCAATCTTCCCGTTATATACGAATTAAAATGACACGAAGGCTATTTCTTACAAAAAAATATTTCGTGGATTATTATTTCAGTAGGAAAAAAAAAAAAAAAAACAAACCTATGAATGGGATGAAACATCACCAAAAGTTTGCTTTCATCCCAAGTCGACTCCTTTTGTGTTTTCTAAAACAAATGATTTAAAAAAATAAAAAAAAAATTACAAACTGTATGATTTGTCTAGTACTAATTAGATTTAAATATTTTAATTAAGATTTCAAAGATCAAAATAATTACCAAAATTATCCAACAAATCATTATGATGACTAAAGCATAAACACTAATGAATGGGGAAGTCAAGTATTTCTTTTTGTTTGTTGAAAAATAAATATATTAGAAAAGAAGTTGACCTTTTTTCGCTGTAGAACAACTTTTATTCCATCAATGGAAACGATAATATCAACTGGACGTTTCTTAATTCCTCGTGCTTTGAATTCATACTATAACAAGTAACAACAACAAAAATGTCTATTTTTGCAGAAAAATTGCAGGATTTTTGTCAACATATCCTTCCATGTTACCCACCAATTATTCATATAAGTATTACGGGAGAAATAGGCACGACATCATTTCTACGACAAAACTATCTATTTTTGTAAGGAAAAAAGTGTGGAACATTTTCAATGTATCCTTCTCTATCGATTATTCATATGAGTATTACCGGGGGTAATAGACACGGTATCATTTTTAGGGCAAAACTATTTTTGCAAAAAAAAATGTTGAATGTCAGATATTTTCAATGCATCCATTTACGTATATTTACGTATTACCAATTGTTTATCTTTACAGATGTTACTGACAATTAAATGTCATGTGTATTGAAGAGAAAAACCAGAGGAAAAAAGAATTGAATTATTTCATTATCAAAATGAAATTCAAAAATTGTTGTTGCTATGATGAAATGCTTAACATTTTGAGAGACAAAAAAAAATCAAGATAGTCATTCTTAAGTGTTCTGTAAAAAATCTTATTCAATATTATATTTACAACTTACTTCATTTTTTTTAAATATCCAACTTACTTACTCGAACTCGACGCATTGCGGCGACAATTTCAATACGTGAACCAGGTCGTGGTATTTCCATACTTCCTACGTACTGAAATTATGAAAAAAAAAGAATTTCATAAAATTCATCTATTGATCGTTTGATTAGTTAATTTCATTTTCTAGTACTTTTATATGATTAATTTAATTACTGATAAATTTAATTTAATTCAGAAGGAAAGAATATTTTAAAGTTTAAAATAATATTGCTAATCAATTCTTGTAAGCATATTTCAGGATTAAAATCAATTAATCAGCAAGTAAGAACAGAGAGCCATTTAACTGAGCAATAGTTCAGAGATATAAATAATACGTAGTAATTTTGGCTTTATCTAAATCACTATCAATCATTTTAATTTCTATGTGTTATAATAATAAATTTGATTAATTGCGACGATACCAAATAAAGTGCGCTTCAAAAATATGAATGAAATAACAATAATATTTTCAAAATGAGAGGTAAATTTGAAAACGAAATCTTGGACAAAGTTAAAATTAATACCTTTAGCTATGCTAATTAATGTTAGATAGTTCGTAATCCTTAAAGGACAAGATTTCCTGTTTTTTTTTTTTTTTTCCAGGAGAAATCACCTCTAAACTCCCAAAACTTCTAAGGTCCATTAAACTCCCAAAACTTCTAAGGTCCATACTGAAATTTCTATAATTCCATTGTGACTAAGGAAATGTTTCGTTTCATTCAGTAAATATCAGTTTGCTTAAATTTTAAGAAAAAGTAAAAAAAAAAAAGAAAATTTGAAATGAACCCAGAAGAGGTCCATCTTTCGTTGAAATCTTATTTTTACTTCAGAAAAAAATTTTTTTACGCCAAAATTTTTTCTTTTTTTTACACCAATTCAATCAGCTTCATTTGTGCAAAAATTTTGCAAAAATTTTCTTCATTAGCTTTTATTTTGTTTAGGCGCACCTATTGGGAGATGTGTAAAAGCATAAAAGATGAAATAGGCTTAAATTTTTTTCAAGTTTAAACTTTTTTTTCAATGTTTTAAAGTTCGAAGTTAAACAGCAGCAATAAGCAAATTTAAAAAACAACTTACTGTATTTTTGTTTTCATACAAAAAAAAATCTATGAGGCAAATATTTCGTCGAGCATTTTTCCTCACTTTCAAAAGAATTTCAATGATTGTAAGAAAATTTTTTCAAATTGAAAACATGATTAATTAAAGTTGAAGAAAACTTCGAAATTGAAATTTTTTGAACTTGTAATTTAGAATACACTTTAAAAAAATGCTCAGAAATGCTTTTTGTTCATCATGCCTTTCATTTATTTTAAAACAAAATAAATTAAATGGTAAATTTAAAAACTTTTTATTGAATATTATTGAGATTTTTGAAAAATTTGTTAAGTGGATTTAAATTGCAAATTTTCAAAATAATCTTTTTTTTCAAATTTTTAAACAGCAAAATTAACATGAATTAATAGATGGCTAAAAAAATAGAAAGGGAACCTTAGCATCAAAATGAATGCCATGTTGATAGGCGAGATCATTGTGCAATGGTATACGACAATCGTAGAGATCCTCTGATATTATATCATAAGATCCATGTCTCTTCTTATTCGGCATTCTATCTGTTCTGAAAAATGAATAACTTATTTACTTCATTAAATTGTTTTTTGTCAAAGTTTGATAATTTGCATATAAGAGCAAGAATAATTATTGATAAGATATTGATAAAATAAAACAAGTACTGATAAGATAAAGAAAAGTGCTGATACGAAGGGATATCAATAACTGAGTAAGGCATTAATAAGATTATTAGTCTAAAACACCGGTAAATAAGTAAGATATTGATAAGATTATCGGTCAAAATTATCAGTAACTAAGCGAAGTATTGATTATTAGTTAAATAATACCTATAATTAGGTAAGGTAATAATAAGATTATAAGAAGTGCTGATAAAGAAGAAAAAATGTACTTTTTGCGCCTAATGACCTAAATTGTTCAGTCGGTTCTTTCAAAAAAAAAAAGAAAAAGACAAAGATGACAATAAACAAATAAATAAACAAAATTGTAAGCAAAAAATAAATAAGTAAATAAATTTATGATAAAATTAACATTTACAAAGATAAACAAAAAGTAAATGACTGAACAATGATAATGTCATTGGAGAAATGTTTAATGCTATAATATATGTGACATATGAGAAATTTGACGAATGCGACATATGAGGCATATGAGGAAATTAATTTTACATAAATGTAAAATCTGGAAAAAAAAGCTTAAAAACTGATTTAATTTTTTTTTTTTTTTGTGATAAATAAAATTGTCACACAAAGATTGATGAAATACTATTAGCAATTGATAGACTAATTTTTTTTGCAAACTTTTGTATGCGTTATTGAAAATTCAAATTTTTTAATTTCAAATTTTTGATTAAAATTTATGAAGATTTTTGCAATAATTAAATGTTCCATTTGAATAAAGAATGTAATTTTGATAGAAATTGAATGAATAACAACAACAGCAATAACGACTATAGCAACAACAACAACAGAAATAACAACAGCAACAAAATCACATCATTAAAATGATGGTTAGAATTGTTGAATAGTTTTTCCACTACTAATTAACTTTTACAAAAAATAAATTAATTTGACGACAAAATTTTTCATTTCCATTGTCAAAAAAAAGAAAGGTTATCGAAAGTTACAAAAAAAAAAAAAAAATGATTTTTTCAAATGCCTTAAGTTGCAATAATTTTACATAATGGAATTATTGAAAAAAAATGAAGAAATATTTCTACATGAAATATATATTGCAGAATTTAGAAAAGTCAATTCTGAGCACAAATTTTAATTTAAACCTTTTCAGTCATTTTCCAATATAATTTATCGATGTGATCCCTCTTGCCGTTTCCATCTATGGTCATCTCTGTACAAAACAGAATTGGAAAGAGCGTATGCGAAAAAAGAAATGGAGAAGGGAAAAATTAAACTTTTTTGAAGCTGAAATAACAAATTGCAAAAAACAAATTTAATTTTAAAATTTAACAAACTGAACTGATGCACACATGCATAGATGTATAAGACATTGGGGATGACTATAAAACTAATAAATGAATAAATTGGAAAAAACTAAAATTTCAAATTGCAATTTAACTTGTGGTTATAAGAGTCAATAAAAAAAGAAAAATAAAGCTTTAAACATTTGTATTTTTGCTTTTATCAAAATTTTTTTTTAAATTTATTAAATTTTGAATTTATCATTTCTAAAAATTAGCAAACTTACGTTGTTACGTTGTTTACTTTAGTATATATCTAAAATTAACAATTAGTTTTATAATCAATGGTTGTAAATTTTAAAGGGAATTTCAAATTATGAATAAATGAGCCTGGCAGAAAAAAAGCCTTGAAAAAAAAGGAAGACCGCTTGATAAGCTCATTAGGAGAGCCTAATGATTTTTTTCCAAGCTAATAAGCTGATTAGGACAACCCGATTTGAAGATTTTTTTTCTTTTTATTTGTCAAACACTGATAAACAGAATATAAATCATTATTTGCTAACTTAATTAACGCATAAATTTTTTATTTGGCTAGTATAAAGTTAATATGAGCCTTAATTAGGAAATTGGATATGGAACTAAATCAATATGGAGCCGGAACAATTAGTATGGAGCCTGAATTAGTAAATTGAAGTTTTAGTAAAAAAAAAATTAAAAGAAAAAAATTCAATAAATTCAATTGAAAAATATTCACAAAATCCTTCATGATCGATTATTTTTTAACACTACAAAAAACATGTGTAAAAAAAAAAAAACAAAGTAAAATGAATTGGTAGGAAATGATATTAATAGAACAATTTTTCTTTATTCATCTCTAATGAACGTTTCGGAAATTTTTTTTAAATGAAAATTTGAAATACATAAAAATTTATGAATTGTAATAAATTTAAATACACTAGACACATAAACAATCTCAGAGACACAACTCCTTTTATAGACATAAACAGTGATCTTTTAAGTGATAAAATACAACATTTATTTTAGCCCTTTCAATTTTGTGTCACATCAAACACAGTACATTCATTTACATCATTATTTTAATAAATTACAAAAGAAATTGAACAACTTTGCAATTTGAAAAATTTCAAATTTAAAATATTTCAAAATGAAAAAGAGAAAGAAAGAAGTGAATGAAAAAAAATGTTCTCAAGAATATTTTCCTTATCATCTATTTCATTTATCCTATCTTTTATCATTTAGCACCTCTAAATATGTTTCACTTAGATTGCTCAAATAACAAGATTAAATGAGATGACTAAATGAACTGAATGAATGAATGAACGAAAGAACGGAATGAATAAATTAAATGAAATGAATGTATGAAAGAATGAATGAATGAATCAATGGGCAGATGAAGGAATAAATGAATGATCAGGTGAATGAATAAATGGTTAAATGAATAAGGAAATGAAATGAATGAATGAATAAATGGAATGAATGAATGAATGAATGGAATGGAATGGAATGAATGAATGAATGAATGAATGGAATGGAATGAATGAATGAATGAATGAATGGAATGGAATGAATGAATGAA
>JARVGP010001806.1:0-10808 GCA_029876185.1 Mansonella ozzardi | reverse complement strand
TGTGTGTGTGTAAGTGTGTGTGTGTGTAAGTGTGTGTGTGTGTAAGTGTGTGTGTCCGTTTATATGTGTGCGTGTCTGCAATGTTACGAAAATGTGCATAAATTTGTGGCAAAATGATAGTGAAAAAAATTATTTTTTAAAAGAATCAAATGATATAATTTATTTTTAATTCTATAAACTTCACCTGACCTTTGTAAGCTCACTTTCCTATTTCCATCCGTGTCACTTTGAATAATAATATAGCAATCTTTTGACATATATCACACGTAAAAGTCCTTTTAATTCAGTCATTCCAATTTTACCTTTAATTATATCACAAAAGTGTATCGCTTCCTTTATGTGTTCATTACTTTTATAATATCACTTTGCCTAACTTTTATCTATCTATTCTCCAATTTACCTTCAATCTTTCACTAATCTAAGCTTACCTTTATGTATCTTCCATGTTTTTGTCTTTGAATTATCTGTACATTTTTCCATCTTATCTACTCAGATATTCCCGATATTTATCAGTTTAACAATGTGACTGATCAGATTTATCTTTGATCTCTTGTTCTGATCCCATATTTCACTCAATATTTTGTTGTTTTCTAACTTCCGGTAATCAGCGCTATCCTATCACACTAATCAATTGCAGTCAATGTTTTGTTCGTATAAAAAATGTTGCAAAATATCTGTGTGATGAATGTCTCAATTCCTTCTCTCTTCTTTCTTCTTCGTTAATAGGAAGTTTTCAGGATTTCACAAATCCTGCTTTGAATTAGTCCGAAAAATCCTCCTTTAATGATACAGTATTTGAATTTTTTCAATGATATAAGGCGCTACTTTTTTCAAATGAGTTTTGAAGTGTTTCCCTGAATGTTTTGGCATCCTTTCAGTGGTGTTATTGCAGTTGGTAAATTTTGTTGATTGTGTGTGTGAGATTAGAGGATTTACGTGTTTCCTAGAAAGGATCTCTATCGTTTTTCGAATAAATCGATTTATCTTTTAGCACATCCTGAATCTCAGCTTAAACAGAGGATGCAATAGTGAGTGTTTCTGTTAGCCTCGTTAATGTTATTGATTTCAATGTACCTTCTTTATTTTCCGATCTCGAGAACTTCGAATACATTGTCGCTTTTGGTCGTACAATCAGTAATTCCATAAGTTCTCGACATTAAAATTTGACAAATTTCTATCATACTTTGTACCGTAATGAATAAACCATTGGTAGGTTAAGGAATAATTGTATTGCGATGGAATGTTTGAAACATAGCATGAATATGCTGCAGAATATTACGCCTTTTACTTCTTCATGTTCTGTTAATTTTATTGTACTTCGATGGATTAATTTGAACTCTTTGAGCAGCTATTCTTGCGGTATTGCGGGATCTGTATAGATAAGGCATAAAGGGTGTCAAATTTCTGTTTAATGATTTCATTTCTTCTCAAGCTTTATTGAATTGCAAACATATGTAAATTCCGTTTGTGAAGCCTTGAGCTCGAAATTTAATTGCTAGTCTTGTTTTCTGTAAATCTTAGATGATGTTAAAAAACTAGTTGTGTTAGGAGAGTTGCAGGTATGGATGATATCCAATTTAGTGTTGTAAATATTTTACCACGTTAATATGGATTCATTTCTTAATCATGGTGAACTGGATTATGAATGTCGAGTATCTTATTACTTTATGATCCCAGTATTTATTTTCAGATATATATTTTGCTGTTTCAAACAATTATGACATTACCAGAAGCAGTTGTTAAAACTCTTCAGCAGTTTTATATTGAGGTATGTGTATTTATTTAAATTCAGCCCATGACAGATGAATTTACCTTCTATTTCAGTCTTTTCATCAATATTTTTATATCACTTTCTCCTTAATTTTTCACTTACCTTTTCTTTAGCACTGAGTCCAACTTTTTTTTTTTTCTATCGTGTATATTCGATTAGCATGCACAGGTTATTGTCAAGAATCATCCACAGCGAAAAATGTATATTTATATATGACAAGGTTATGGAAGGATTATTATTGGCTTAAAGTAACAGTGCTTCTTGACATCGTTCGTTAATGGCACTTGCGTTGAAAGCTCGGCTTTACATTGTTTTCCGAATTAATTTTGAATTTGGAAAAAAAAAAAAAAAGAAAGAATGGTAGCGAATACAATAAAGATTACTCATATTAGAGTTATATTTTACTTCAGGATGAAATGTTACATGAAATTAGTGGGAAAATACAGGATGAACTTGTTCGAGGTCTCGAAGGTGGTGCTTCATCTATTGCGATGTTACCTTCTTTCGTTCCTGCTTTACCGGATGGAAATGGTTGGTTGATATACTATTAAGTGGTGCAAAAGAAATTTCCATGCATAATTTTTTTGAAATTTCAGAAGTGGGTAAATATATTGCAATTGATCTAAGTGGGAGAAACTTGCGTATTATGTTATTAACGTTGAAAGGAAGCAACCAGGAACCAGAACAGATTAACCATAATTACGTTTTCCCAGTTTCTGTTATGAACGGAACTGGAGATCAGGTTAGATTTTTTTTGTTGGTAAAATTTTGTGCTTTCTCACAAGTTGTGGAATCTTCAAACATGTAACTCTTGAACTATACTTGCTAGCAGGTTTATTTAGATTGCATTTCAAACTATATATTTTATTCCAGCTGTTCACATTCATAGTTAATTGCCTAATGAAATTCCTCAATGAAGTGAATCTGCTAAATGCTTCGCTCCCAGTCGGTTTTGTTTTCTCATACCCATGCGAGCTGCTGTCACTACGCTCAGCGCGGCTACTTTGGTGGACAAAAGGCTTTGATATAAAGGACTGTCTACAGAAAGATGTAGTCAAACTTCTGGAAGAAGCTCTTGAATTAAACATGGTTTGTCTGTTCCACATCTGCATGAAATCTTTCGTTTTTGATTTTCTGTTTCTCAGTTCTGTAATTTTGTTTATTCTAAGTTATCAAAATTCATTATCTTGTTTTGTTTTAGCTAACAAATGTGAAAATTCAAGTAGTAATGAATGACACCGTCGGTCAGTTAGCTGCGACTGCCTACAAGTACGGTCATGAATGCATCATTGGTGTCGTCATTGGATACGGGTAATTTTTTTTTTACTTTTTTTCTTTATTTCTGTTCCCTTCACTATGTTATCCGCAAATATGGAAAAGTATTTGAGACCAATAGGTTATGAGGTAAGACGTGGTGTTTCTCTTATTTACATCGAAATCATTGTAAGTGATTTTTCTTACTGTTTTATTCGCTTCTGAAAAATCGATGACGATAAAGTGAATAAGTTGTGTGCACTTTTTAATTTCCAGTTGTAATTCATCGTATTTGGAAGATACTGCGAAAATTAAAAAATTCAATGCTGCTGCTTCTGGATATAAGTTTGACAAGATGGTAATTGTTACGGAATGGGAAGAATTTGGTGAAAAGGTAATCTAGTACATCATACATTTATACTTCTGCAATTTTTTTTCCTTTACTCTTTGAACTATGTCGGTTTGGTTATCGTTTAAGGAATGACCGAACATGAGATGACAAACTTTATTTGGCATTTTAATACGCTTTGCTTTATGCCTTTTGAGGTCTTAAAAAGTTTTTTTTTTTTTGCACTTATAGTTATATGGAGCAGTTAGAAATTAAATGAATATTCAGGGTGAATTAGCTTCTATTTTAACACAGTTCGATCGAGATATTGATGTGGAATCTGTTCATAAAGGCAAACAAATGTAAGCATTATTTCTTTGAAATAATTAGCATAAATCTGCTTGTCGATGTTAAGAGCGCAAATATTTACATAAACATCATCACATTAAGCAAAATAAAAATCTGTCCGATAAATGAGCTGATAAACTCCATGATTTGGCTATATTTTTCGGAAATTTCAAGAGAGAAAGTGGTACTTAATGTTATTAACTTGCAGGATTGATAAACTAACTGGAGCATTATATCTAGGCGAGCTGGTACGCCGCATCCTCATACAATTTACATTAGATGGACATCTGTTCAATGGAAAATCTTGTGAAAAACTGGATGAAGTCGATTCATTTCCAACTAAATACATTTCTGAAATTTTAAGGCAATTTTTTAACTTAATTTTTGTATTACTGCGGAGTAGAAATCCGAAATGTTATTTTCTATTTTGATAAGAATGCCTGAATTTTTTTTGTTGTTAAAAGTTTTGTTTATTGTTAGAAGTTATGGTATAGTCTAAGGATGTTGTTTATATTTCCGAAAATTAATTTTTAACGCCACAGTGGCAGATTGAACACTGGAAAAAAATCATGTCTCTCTTTATAAATAGTGCAAAGTAGTACCCAATTAAATCGGTTAAAGGTTATATAATGCAGAATGATGTGATATTCGTATATAAATGGATTTTCAGAGATCAGGCAGGAAGTTTTAAAATTTGCCGACGAATATGTGATGAACTCGATGCTCCTAGCCATTGTACAGCTGATTATGAGATCATTCACACAGTTTGCCACGCAGTGTCGCAGAGATCTGCTGCTATTGTTGCTGCTGGTTTGATATTACTTTTGCACGTTCTATATTAGAATTTGCGTACACAAGTTTTCACGGATATACGCGTGTAATCAAATAATAGACAAATGCTAATCAAAATGAGTCTTCCATAAAATAGGATTGAAAATAATGCCAGTAAACACAAAACAAATAATTTTTCTCAAAAACAAAATAAAGGTTAGAAGAGTAATGTCACTGTGTCACCAAACAATTTGTTTTCATACAAATGAATTTTCAGCGATAGCAGCGTTATTACGCCATATTGGTCAAAGTAAAATAAAAATTGGCGTAGGTGGTGCATTAGTACAATTTCATCCGACTTATCTCTCATTACTGGAGGACAAACTACATGATTTGGCTCCAATGAATATTAGCGTTTGTTTTATTTGCAAAATTTCACTTTAACTATATCAGAAATAATTTTAAGAAATATCAGCCGTTAGATGGCGAGCACATTTTATTGCGCGTAGTCGTCGTATAGATCGCTGTGCTGTTTAGATGCTGGTTATGGTATCAGTTTTATTTCAGTGGGAGTTGGTACCAGCGGACGAGGGTAGCGCTAAAGGTGCTGCCATAGTTGCTGCGGTAGCAGAAAAAATGGGGCTTTGAACGAAAGAGTCCGGTACTTGAAGAATTATGGAACATGACTTTTCTGATATACTCAGTACTGTACTGAATTAATTATTTCTTTTGCGTTTACTATATTTCTGTCGTTGTTGGCTTGAAATACGCAGTAATAATAGTTCAGGCATTTTATCTGAATTTGGGGACAGTAAATTTCAAATAATATTTTCAGAATTTCGTGTCTTCTAAGTTGCGCAGTAGTAGCTTCTCAGCGTTCATTTAGTAAATTTTAGCGCATTTCAGCGCCAGGAAAAAAAAAAAAAAAAAACGATATTTTTTTCGAAATATTTACTTCAGTGTGCCATATAATATGTATGCTTGCGGTATTAATTCCAAGTATTCAGTCTGTATTTTCTCCGACAGCAGTAATTTCTGAACTGCATGTTACTTGAATTTGCTGTTCGTTTTTGTTTTTTTTTGTCAAATAGCTAGTAGAATTTTCTTTCACTCAAGTTCTCGGGATTTTTTTCTCTTTCTAAAAGTTTCAACCCAGTTTTTTCCATAGGCACATTACAGTTAGCTGTACAAAGATTCTCTTCTAAGCGATTGTGAATTCTCAGAATTTGAGTACATGATGAGCTGTTTCAATCGTAGAAAATTGTAATTTATAATATTGTCACATCAGTAAGACTCGCCCGTTTTAATTCACGATATTACTGCCGACATGTTCATACATGATCCTCGTGCACTGGCATCTTACCGGTGTCTTCAGACTTACGATCTGGTTATTTTGTTTTTTGGATTCAAGCTTTGCGAATTTTTTAATCTCTTATTGTCAAATTAATTTAAGGCTTCAAACGAGATCTTGTTTAGATTAGGGATAAGCGATAAGGGATAAGCATATTTAAATCAAAAAATTGATTTGTGGATACGTTTTCGATTTGTTTTTAAATGTAGCATATGTGGCTCCGTTGCTGATTCTTGTTGTATCTGTGACTATGGTAGCAACAAAAGGCAGATGACGGATGGACGAGCAACATTCGAATTAAAATATTTTATTTTATTTTCATTTGAAGCCTTCCGGACTCCTTTGTTTGCCAGATGTTTTAGCTTTGCATCCTGAAAAAATTGCTTTTTTTTTTTAAATTGGGGAAAGTAGAACAGTATGAATTCGACACATGCCAAACATACTGTTAAAGCGATTTGTATCCATTTTCGGGATTGAGTTTTAAACACATGGTAAATATTGGCGTTTAGAAGGACCACTGCATTGTTTTGTGTTTAATTGTGAATGTGTTATGTGCTTCATTGATTGAATGACACTAATAAATTGAATTCCTAAAATTGCATCATGCATGCAAAGTTATGTGAATCGTGCTTTGAATCTTATGTACGATAGCAGATCTTTACATATTCTGATATCAAAGTCTGATTAACTATGATCCTCCGGCGTCATTGTTTCCAGACGCTGACATATCATCATGAATTCTTGTGAAATGAACAGTTTATATATGGCGGTGAAATGTTAGTTCCAATGATAATTGATTTAGATTTGTCAGAAATTTAATTCTCCGAACAGTTCAATTTTCACGGGTATGTTTATCTGATCAGGATAATCTACCTTGCGTACATTTCTTAGCATTCAACCAGATGTCTGTGTAAATAAAACTGCCGTAGCATTTGTTACGTTAAAATGGATATTTGCATTGTGAAAGAGAGGGAAGAAGTTCATCTGTTTTGTTTCTAAATGTTGGTAGGTAATATCAGCAACCGCAGTTTGATATCAATCAGGAATAAAGCAGCAGATTGCGGCCATATGTACAAATTATTTGGACAAATGGTTTCCCGTAGATGTCAGCTGTACATCTATTGCAACGAATTATCCGTTTTCGTCTTAATTCCGTAGAAAAGAGGTGAATGCTTTCAGGAAGGGTTTCCCGTTTCGATTTTTTCTCTTTTTTTTGTATTCATTTCCCCTTCCCATTCCGTTTATTCCCACTTCTTGCGGCAAGCAACATTCCGAGCTTTTTCTGTATCATATCGCTGTTCACAAAAACTTCTGTATTGGATGAACAGTAAGAAAAAAATCGCTCCCAAAAAAAGTACCGATTGCTGGATTTGTGCTAGACTGCCTTTGTTTAGATTTCTTTACCTCCAAACTTCCACTTTACATTAGAAGTTGGGATTGTTTAAAATAATAAATTACTTCCATATAATTCGGTAAATACTGCTGCAATATTCAAGCTATGATTATGATGAGAAGATAAATAAATATTACTTTGCTGGATTGATATGATGTTGAAGCCCATGACATTCTTGAAACTTCGCTTTTTCATCATTTCTTGATTGGAAACATTTACACGAGATGATGTTTCTTTTATAGAGTAAATTCGAACACACAAAAACATAAATTCATTGGCCATTGGTGTAATTAAATAGAAGTGAGATAAATCATACAATAATTTTCAAAAAGAAGTAAAGAAATATCAATCATCAATGAAATTACAACTTCTTGGCGAACTTGTCCTTTTTCTATTTGTTATAGGTGATTCCATAAAAATATTTTTGGAAACATGTGATATGTTGTACAACAAGTACAACATCCTTGTGATCTATGGAGCTCTTTCTGAAACGATGTTTGATTTCATATGAACTGTAGACTGATGGCACTGATTCCGTCGCATTTATTTTGATCTTGAAGTCCGAAATTCCTTTCCGACAGATTCGACATACATATCTCAGTCTGAAATTCCTTTCCGACAGATTCGACATACATATCAGGCAATATGTCTGAATGTATTTTTTGCAGAAATTCCTCGAAAGATTCGCGATAAACAAGTGTTTTTTTATCATCCAAATGAGCTGATTTTTCAAAATGCATTTGCTAAGAATACTATGGTCGATTGCTTGTCAGTTAGACATTTGAGTTGAATTATAATAAATAATGAAGCGATATGTCATAAATAAAAAGCTGTGGTGGAAATGTAATACTTGTAGAGAAGATGTGTGGAACGCGGTTTATCAAGAATTAATGCTGAATCTGTTATTTGTTCTACTTTGCTGATGATGAACAAAGAAATGACAAGTTGATCGAAGATCTTTGATTTATGGCCATTTAATGTTACAATAGGAAGTTGTGATTATCACCAGCTTACAAATCATCCGAATCTGACATTGTAAGCCACAATACCTGTTACTATCCTATCTCAGCTTCGTCTACTTTTTTTTCCATATTCGTTGCTAATGAAAAAATTCCATTCGATATATGTTTGCAGTTAATCAGGAAAAAAAAGAGAAATTAGATTCTTTTTTGTCCTTCTTCTGAACCCCTCATTTTGGACTAAAATTGCCTTCCCTTTCCTTCATGCTTACTCATATTTGCTTTCAACCATACAGTTGGTTGGGTCAAACTTATGGCATTCATTGTTGGCTGATATCCTAACTCCTGTTTAAAGCTATAACATCTATCCTAGTCATTCCATTACCACTCATTCTGTAGAAATTCCCTTTACTACTTTATGTATGCTGTCTTCACCCTCCCCCCATTGACTACTTGGCCAATCAACCTAATGCAGGAGGTTTTTCGTTTAGATTGTTTTATGTCCATCTTCTAGAAGAAACGATACTAAAAGTTAATCTTTGATTGATTTACTTGTCAGTGGTCGAAATAACATATCTTGAATTTGCCAGCTTTCACTTATTTAAATTTGGTAAAATTTAAAATTTTGATTGTTTTACCATCCTACTATATAATTCAACTGTTTCCATTCGAGATTGTACCATCTTATTCCAATTGGATTTAGTATTTAGTAGCTATTATTTCGTACTTGTTTTTTGAAATACTTTACGTTTTTGCATTGATGAATTTAAGTAAATTTAGATCATGTGTAAAAATAAGCGGATACGGACCAAGAAAATTTCCTTCAAATGAATCATATCCGTTAAAAAAATCATATAATTTCCGTGTAATTATTTCATACAAGACAAAATTTTATCAATTTCATTACAGTAAAAATTGTTTTGAATCAGTACTCTCGCACCATGATTACTGTATCAAAAAGATTTATCACAAAAAATTAGCTACAATTCGTGATCACATGCGATTAAATCTTCTTTTTCCAGTTGTTATGTAACGGATGGGAACATTCAACTGATATGTAATAGAAGTTGAAGATCGATGTTTCTAATGGGATGTACGAGAATGATGAATATTACAGCGGAAAAAGAAAGTAAATGGAGAAATAGTTGTTATTTTTGTTGTGAATATAACATTTCATAAATAATACTGAAAATAATTCACTAAAATGACCTTTTTTAAAGGTTGTTACTTATGTTTTGCCAGAAAATTTTGACAAACTCTAAAGCAAAAATGAAATGAAATATTGAAGAAAAGTTTGATGAGATTGAAGTTAGAGAGAGAAAAGTTCCATTTGCTGACTGGAAAAATATTCCGTTCAGTCTGATCATCATTCGATTATCGTTTTAATGGATGATAGAGAGGAAGGAAGGAAGGAAGAAAGGAAAGAAGGATGAGCAAGGATGAACAGCAGCTGCACATACAGAAGAACAGGAGGCTAGTGAAGTTAAAGCTGACAAGAGAGCTAGCTGTATCAGATTCTACAACATATCAATTCAATCCTACCAACATTTTTCTTGCTAGCTAGTTGAACTTTACAGCTTCTGATTCTCCTAACTACCATCGTCTATCCTTATAAACTAAACATTCCTACCGATCACCGTCAGCAACCATTTTACATCACCAACGGCTACTTGCACAAAAAAGTACTTATCGAGTATTAGCTATGGTTGAATTGTCTTCACCTTCTACCGCACCTCTTCGACACTAACCCTTCTTTTTGCCACCATTTGCCCACATCTTCAACTAAATTTTTTTTTCTATGCTTGTTAGCAAAAAAAAATGGTTACTATCAGTATACGATTGTTACGCGGTCAATTTTTAAAACCCTTCTAAAATTCTCGTTCCATACTTTGTTTTTTTTTTTTTTTTCTTTTTTTAAAATTTTTAATTTATTTTATATTTATAATTTGTTTTTTTTTTTTTTTTTTTTTTTTTTTTGTTATTTTTAAATTGAACATTTCAAAGATTATTTTAATAAGTTGATGCATTTAAGTCAAAAGAAAATTTATAGATGAATAATATTATTTGTTTAAAAGTTTGCTCAATTTCATTGATAACAAATATATCGTATTGATTGTCAAAAAAAAGTATTACAGGATTTAGCAATGTTTAATTTATAGCATAAATACATCTTTTGAATTAGATCCCATTCATTTTACCGTCTATGCTACAATAGAAGTATGATTAATTCTATGCTAAATACTAAAAGTAAAAACAATTGAGTGAAAAAAAGTTGACCAAATCAAAGAAATAGAATTGTAACAATGAAAAATTCATTAATTAATAGAACATTGCGACATGCACATAGGAGTAAGAAAATAAAAGAAATTCTGTTTACGAACAAAAGTAATTTTTGAGTTGCGTTTTTTAATTATCAAACGGTAATACATTTTGTGGATGCATGTGTGTGTATGCATTTGAATGTATGTATATTGATATTGTGTGTATTGTTGTAAATTTTCACCAACGGTAATCAAAGGTAATTTACTCGTTTTTTTTTTTTTTTTTTTTTTTTTAAAAACGTTTAAAAAAAAAATATTTTTTTTTTTTAAAAATGTTTAAAAAAAAAATAATTAAAATGAAAAATTTGTTTT
>JARVGP010001805.1:0-12588 GCA_029876185.1 Mansonella ozzardi | reverse complement strand
GGCAGTATGAATTTCCACCATTTTTCACGTGAGTTATTCAAAAAAAAAAAAAAAAGAAAATTAGAAATAATATAAGAAGAAAAGGCCTATTTTCAGGATTAGTAAAGAAATAGAATGAAGAAATGAATTTTCAAACATCAATGATGAGAAAAATTCTACTCAAAAATTTCTTAGTCTTTTTTTCAAAATTTACCAAAAAAAATTTCTTAATCTTAGTCTTCGATTAATATTCTTACATTGTCATTAATATTCTTATATCATGATTATCAAGAATAAAATTATTCCAGATTTCAGAATTCTTTTCTTAATGTTAAGCAATAAATTTTAGACTTACCAATACTTATGAATACGATTGTATAGTTTTTTTTCTACAATAAAACCTACATAATATTTTTAACTTTTTGTTTGTTGTGGTGAACAAATAAATTTCAAGCGTTGACACGTAGATGATTTAGAAGATTTTCAGGTAAATCTCTTGCATCTGTTATGTTTATTTTATTCCAGCTTACAAACTACTTTAATAACACGTGAAAAGCAATTGGAAGCGTGGAGTCGATTAGTCGTCGATTATTGCCAATTTCATAAAATTTATACAGTGGACTTGGCTGATATATCAAATTCGGAATTATTCGTTAATAGTGCTCTGAACAGGAAATTGCCACTAGACGGTGTACGAGTAGTGTTTGATTATCTTGAACATAAAAGTATGTATTATTGACAACGTTTATTTGTAACTTTATTCGTTTGTTGTTTTCCGCCTATTTGTTGTTTTAAAATTAAGATTTTATTCAAAAAGAGTTAAAAGTAAAGGAGGAAGAAATAATGATGGTCAATTTTGTTATGCCTTAAGAAACGATGATTTCTTTGTTGAAACTATCTAACGCTAATTTTGCTATAAATAATAGTAATTGGAAGTGATTTGAAATTTTTTATAAAGTGGTCATTTTGAAGTTATGCTGAATTAATGAAGAAAAGAAATTAACAATTGGTGAATAATTTGGTTTCCAGGGCATATTGATTGGTTAGATAAAAGTAAAAATCAGTGTCATATCTATTGGAGACGTCCAGAAGAGTGGGCTATATTGATATACGAGTGGGCAGTAAGTAACAGTTTACTAAACACTCCCTGTACTTTGTACGAAATAACACAAGGGGACGACGTTACACAGGAATGTTAGTTACTTATCTTTGCAATTTTATTTTCTGAGAATAAATTTTTATAGTAGTTTACAGAATTCCAATAACGGGCATGTGTTTTAGATATACACGATTTTTTGTTACAAAATTATAAGTAAGTAAAGTGGAGATCGTATGTGTATGATTTCGGGAAGCGAAAATTAAATTTGAAAGATTTTATTGAATTAAGTAAATAGTTTGACATTAAAAGATCCATTTCATGCTAAATGATTTATAATTGTGAATTAATTATGCAAAGCTTTATTTTTATGATGGAGAAATTTCAGTGAACTGTTCATTTTAATTGTAGCATTTTACGGTCTGGATAAAGACGTGCTATTGAAATCGTTGGCAGTTCTTGTTGAACAGCGTCGTGCTCAATTATTAAATAGCGGAACCGGAACAGAAGGTGTAAAATTCCTTCAATAAGTTCCTCGCTTCTGTAAGTTCCAGTTTTACCATAATTTATAGTGGAACTATTCAGCTAATTTGATATGATCTCACACTTTTGCAGAATTCAGGATTAAAATGTGGCAGATGTCAATTTAATTAATTTCATTGTAGGAAAATGCTGAACGTAACTAATTGCAAATCGAGATTAGAGGACAACAATGTACGTTTTTTTTTTCCTCTCAAAATTGCATTTCAATTATTCAGGTAGTGGTAACGAAACTCTTAATAACAGAAAGTTGTGAATGTTCCGTTCTTTGAATTTATGTCAGTTTTCTTATGACTTTTAAACTTGAAATGAATGAAAAACTTATCCATAATAAAGTTACAAATATGCTTTGGGAAAAATTTTTATCCATCATTCTGTAATATTATTACAACCTTTGCTTTTTTTCAGCCTACTATTGTAAACAAAGCGACTTCGGGTTTTTTAAGCAATAATGAAATAATTAAAGAAGGTGACACTGTCATTGTTTATGTCAATTACGGGAGGTCTTATGCAGTGGAAGTGAGACGTGGTCATGTGCTCACAATGAAATATGGTGCTTTGAGACATGAATATCTCATAGGAAGACGGTGGGTTAAATCGCTAATATTAGGTTATAAGTTAGTGAATTACCTCAAAATGAATTGAGAGATGTTTAATAATTGGTGATTTGCTCATTGTCTTGTGACATCAAAATTGTATAAGGTTAATTATGCTTTTATTAGCATTGATAAAGCGATGTCAGAATGGTTTTCATGATTTAAAATTGAAATTTCTGAAGAACATGTTTCTTATTTATTTATTTTTTTCTTTTTTTTCAGTTATGGATCTCATATTTCTGCTTCAGCGGGTTTTATTTATGCATTACGTCCCAATGCAGAAATGTGGACGCGTGCTTTACTTCGGCGGACACAAATTATCTATACACCTGATTGGGCATTAATTCTGATGTTATTAGATGTTAAACCGGGATCGGTGGGTTTTTCTACATTCAGATATTTTTTTATTAATGATGGTGTTTGGTTGTTATCGAACAATTACAGATAGTTTGTGAATGTGGTACGGGAAGTGGCTCGCTTTCACATGCACTGGCAATGGCTATTGCACCAACAGGACACTTGTATACGCATGATATTGATGAGTCAAGAGTGAAACAGGTCCAACTTGAGATGGTGGTTAGTATAATTATTGCATTTTAAATCTTTTTTTTTCTCAAAATTATTCTTAATTCATGAGATTAAATAACGTTCTGGAAACTGCATGATTTCATCTTTTAGCATTTTATTATTGTTTAATTTTATATTTCGTTAAATAATTTGTAGAAGCATGGATTAGGTGAAATCACTACGTGTTTGCGACGAAATGTTATCGAAGATGGATTTTCCGTGGAGAATATATGCGATGCAGTCTTTTTGGATCTTCCCGCTCCTTGGGTTGCAATCAAATATGCAAAACATGCATTGAATCGAAAAGATGGTGGACGTGTGGTCAGCTTCTCTCCTTGCATTGAACAGGTATTTCACTTTTATTGTGAAAAACTTAATACATTTCCTTTTGAGAGTGAGAAGAAATTTACTTTTTCCAGCAGAATGGAAAAAATTCTTGTGTTTCGATATTGAGTAAAATTATGTTACAGATACAGAGAACATGTAACTCTCTTCAGTGTGAGGGTTTTGTGCAAATCAGTACGGTGGAGTTAGTGCCGAGAAAGCTGAAAGTAATTTTTTTCGTTTTACTTAATCTTTGTCCCTTATATATGCAAGACAAATTCGTTTTCACTTCAGAGATTAATCAAATTAAGTGTTTTGTTCGAACTTGGTCAGCCAACTATGTGAAATTTTTATTTAGCTTCCCTATTAGGATTAGGCTGTTGTTGACTGGGTTGAATCAAATATTAGAAAGGAAGATAATTTGAAGCACTTACATGCATTATGATCTCACTGTCTGCTTCTTTTAATGATGTAGTGAGGAAATATTACCGCACGGAAATGCAAAAGATGATCGGATTTTTTCAAACATAACTGACAGGTCAGGGAAACGTTCGAAATCTTATCGACATTTTGTACTTTGTATCATAGTCTTCAAATCTCGCTTTTCACTATCCATTAGGATTATGTCAAAGTAAAGAAAATATTGAGGGAGCTTTATGAGATCGAACAAGACCTGGAAAAATAAAGGAAGCTAGGAATTTATGTATATATTGGGATGAGCAGCATTTTATGCTAAAATTGATTTAAACATTTTATGAAATAAAGAAATGTACCCGTATTCTTTTTTCATTGTCTTGAAGTACTCAAGTTAGATATGTTAGACATCTTTTAATTTTATGTGTGTGATATAAATATGGATACATTGAAATCGTTCAATACACGAAACATTCCTGCTGATAAGAAGAGACATTTGCAAGACAATGAAAGTGGAACTTTGGCATTGAAAAGATCCAAATTGAAAGGAGATGCAGTGGCAGCGCGATCCGAAATGCAATGCTCGACAGAGCAGAATAACCATAAAAGCTGCACATCAGCATTACTTCCATTTCCAGCTATACAACCAACACATACCGGTTACATTGTTTCGGCAACATTATTACCATCAGTATCGTCATAATCGTTTGTAAAGCGTTGTTTTTTATATGCCTGGTTTTGCTGCACTTTTTTTATAACAAATTTTAAATCTCAGAGTTCATTTAATTCAACACATTAATCGTGACATTAATTCATGGTAATTGCTTTTTATAAGAGTCTGCATAGTTATGAATATTCCATCGGTGATTTGTTCTTTCTATCATTTACTTCTTTTCCATTTTTTTATTCATTGTTTTAGAAATATTTTTAAGGAGTAGTATATGGCTAGGATGATGTTGTTTAAATTCCTTTTTATTCATTATAGTTGTCTTCAGGCTTTATCGTTTTCTGTTGCAAATAAGGATAATAATCCATATCGTAGTGTCTTATAATAGTTCATTTAAGACTTACGCTTAAGTATGGTTTTCTGGACATTTGAAAAAAGCTAAACCGGATATTTCTGCTTTTAGACAAGCTAATTTGACAAATCACGTGTTGATTCATTCGGGCGTGTTCATTCGGGATTGTATAATGTCTCTCAATACGATAGTATTTTTGGTGGCAGATTAAAGAGACTAATAATGTTGACCGTTAGCCCGTTGTTTAAAATATTTCCCATTCAATAGGATTAAACATGGACATGCAACGCTATACTACAACAATGGATTCATTGCTTCTATGCATTTTTATTTATTTAGACTATTACCTTGCTGTTTTTAATGATTAATTCAATTAACTGATCGCATGTATAAGTCACAACATTAGAAATGAAGTAGAGAGTGTTTTTTTTTTTAAATATTTTTGGAGAAATAACTTAAAATAAAAATATTGGGTAAATTTGTCTGTATGAGATGTCACTGGCTTTCGTTTTTTTTTGTGTGTTTATTTGCTAGTAGTTGTTATAATTGGTTTTTAAATGCAGTAAAAAATATTTTGAATGCACTTTTTTGTTATGTTCGATCATATTCAATGCAAAAAGAAAAACTTGCATCCAAAACGACCGCCTTGGATCGATAGCTCAGTGATGTCAACTGAACAAATGGCTATTTTTTGACTAGGCAAATAATTAATATCCTAGTCATTATCTTAACTTAAGGCAAGCATAAATATCTTTTTGCAAGGTTGCATCTATCATCATTAGGCTGTAAATATCTGTTAGACATTCCTGAAAAGAATTACGGATGGAAATGTTAAGGTTTTCTCCATCCAATAATTGTCCTAACTATTTTCACTTATTATGATGCAACCTAGGCCTTTCCTTACGCTTTGTTTGGTACATATTTATATATGGAAGGGTTATTGAATTAGTTTGATTGTCAGCGGTGATTGTAAATAGGCCTAATTGTTGGTAGGTAAATTTAATGATGCAAGAAACAAGCAATTATTAATTTACTCTATGTCAATGCTAACATAAATTTTCTTTAAATAATAAATAATTGTCATGCAAATATTTTTGGATAGCTTCTGCTGACTAAATTAACTCAGTTTTTTTTTTGGGAATTGACCTATTAAATAATTTCAACTAAACATTAAAAAAATTTCATTACTCTCATTGATTCCATTTTTCATTACTTCAGTTAGTTACATATAAATTTTAGCAATAATTTCATCGATATCAAATCATAAGTCAATTTTTTTGTGAAAAAATTTAAAAAATTTTTTTTTGCTAAAACAAGCTAATAAAGTTATTTGCATATTTAAATGCTATCCTTATTGAAATGTATTGATGTGATTAAGTTGGTCCCTCTTTCGTTTATACATAGACTTGTTGATCCCTTCTCTTTTACAACAAATGATAGATAAATGTGATGTGCTGTGGTAGTAATAGTAGTGTGTAGTCAACCACCACCACAACTATCACCGCCATTACCTTTTGCTACTAGATACAACCGGTCATCGGTACAGCTCTAAACAAATCCAATTAATACCTTTATCGACCCTACAATAATTTTCTGCTTGTTCAACAATTCACAAAACAGTAATAGGTATTATTAAATCATACTTTTTTATCCATTTCCTCACCCTTTTTCCCTCATTCTACCTCTCTCTCTTACCACCTCTCTGTACTTCTCCTTCTACGTTACCCTCTAATCTTGACATCAAAGACTTATAGTATTACAACTAATAATAGCAGTAGTAGTAATATGACAAAGGAATAAGAAGATGTAAAAAACTATATTTGAAATATTCCATCCTTTAATTAATGAGTTTTAATTTTTGTGAAAAGAAAAGAGTGAAGAATGAAAAAAATGATCATTTAAAAAAATCACAAGGCGTAATATTTTGAAAAATTAATTTCGAATTTGCTTTTTTCTAATTTAATTTCAAAATAACCCGTTGATTAATTTGAATCGTTTCATTTTAATGAATTTCATTGAATTATTTTTATGTATTGTTTAGCATCAACTTGTAATAGTACAATGTCGTCAATGAACATTTGCATTATATATCAAAATTGTTATTGTCAGATTAATTACTTTTCTTCTTTCGACAAAATAAATAAATAAATAGAATGATATTTTTATCATTCTTTTTTTAAATGAACTACATATTTATTTTTTGGCTTTATGATAGAAATATATTAAATATTTAGGTCAACGTTTATTGTGTATATTGTATTTATCATAATAATTTTAGTCTCCTGTTGTAATTTATCAAGATTTCAAAAAAATTATTGAAAAGTAAAATTATCAAAATGTGAAAAAGATTTCAAGCATTCATCGATCATTATTTCATTCATCACTCATTTCTCTGTCATTTCTTTATCATTCATGTTTAAAACTCATCACTGAATTATATTAGTCTCATCTGATATATACTATTGATGTAACTATAATAACGTTATTTTTTTAATTTTTAAAATTTTACAACAAAATGCACAATATAAGCTTTATTGATTTTTTAATGTTAAAAATACATTAACATCATCCATCTTATTTATTATTACTAATGTTTACGACATTGATATATCATCACATCTTCTTATCAACAAATTTTGATCAATGTTGTCTTCTTGTTTACATTCATATTTGGGTGTATGTTTATTTGTGAATATATGTGTGTGTTATGTATGTATTACTACTTATTTATATATGTTTGTTAATAATAATAATTTATTAATTTCCTGAAATTTGCTCTAATGAAATTAAAATAATGCATAACATGCTATTTGTATTGCAATCACAAAAGATTTGTATGAATTAAAAAATTAAAAAATTGAAAATTGAAATAAATAATGAATAAATGAATATTAGACATATACATGTAGTAAACATCTCATTCCATCGTTTTATCTTCTCCGTTTTTCATTTCTCGTTACTTATTTTTCTCTTCTCCCGATCCAAAACATCTGTTGTTGAAGGAGAAGGCAAATAATATCGAAGCGATTGTTCAAACTGCTGCTTTTTTGCTACTTCTAAGAGAGACCGAACAAGCAGGCTTTGGTTAAGTTAGCAGCTTTTTGCTTGCCTGTTTTAATGATGGTGACAATTGTCTTCTATCATTAATTGCTATAATTACTGAATTCCCATCTATTTTTTTTTTTCAGAATAAAATGAAATGAATTGTAAATAAAAGCAAAAAAAAACAAAAAAAAAAAAAAGAATAAAACAGATTTTTTGATTAGTTTTAACAATTTTTACATTAAATATAAACAAATAGAAATAGATAAACAATATTTATTTGTTTATTCATAACATTTCATTTTGTTCATTGTTTATTGATCCATTTGTACATCCATAGATTAATGTGCAGAAATGAAGTTATTTATAATTAATTAAATTATCAAAAAAAATGTGCCGCTGAAAATTTCGAAATATTGCTAACAAATTCACTATCAAAACAAAAATGTATTTTAGTAAATTGATCAGATTATTTTTCATTCTATCCTGTTATTTTTGTTTAAAAAAAAAAGGACCGAAGAATTCCCAAGAGTTTAAATATAGTGCTAAATGATACTTTAGCAAATCAATAATCGTTGTACTTAAAATTCACATTAATCAATCATTATAAGTTATTTGTACTATTTCTTGACATATTTAACATTTCATTTCATATCTATCTTTAAATTTAAATTACCATTCATTTTTCATTTTTCTTTTTTTTCGTTCCTTTGAGAGCAAAACCAAATTTTATAATATCAGTAGTCAGAAATGAAAGAACGCCGATTAATAATTGTGGTATTTCTATAATTTCATAAAAGAAAGATAAGCGGTTGAGCCATAAAATCCAAGTGCGATAAGGTTGGATATTCGGGAATGCTTATATATGTGTATGAATGTAAGCTGCCTGTCGCATCATTTGTCACCGATTGATAATTGTAGTGATCTTTTGCGTTGTATTTTTTGATATGATAACTAAATTTGACAATCTCCTTGTAAATAATTTTTTAGCATAAGTTTTAAAAAGTTCAAGCCTGGCAAGCCACACATATCATATGTTAAGAAGAAAGACCTGCTGATGACCTTTAACCTCATATTTGTTAATCGGAACAACATTAAATGATTTAACGATATTCAATATTTGACCGATTAATTAGCTATCAGAGCGAACAAACTTGTGATATGTTTAATCATTTCGATAGTTTAAAAATTGGTTTAAAATTTATTCTGCCACAAATTAAAATATCATTTGTCACTTTATTTTACTATCGATTACATTATTAATGCTAATATTGAAACAATTAAATTGCAAGAAAAAAATCAAAAATTATTGATGAATTGTTGGAAGGAAAGACGAAATTAAAATTTAGAAAATAAAGACAAAATTAAAAGCCATTAATGAGCTATGCAAGGAAGTTTTTAGTTAATTAGTTCATCGTCGAGAAATGTTTGAAAATTCCAGTTTAGCAAATTACCACCTGACATTAAATTTTATTAGTACTGCAAATGTAATCTTCCAGTAGTTACTAGTTATTGCATAGTATCACATTCAGTGTATACTTGAATCATTTGGCATTCGCTTATATTACATTTGAAATTCGAAATTTATATTTGAAATATAATACTCGAAATATATTAACATTACATTCGAATTTATTCCCAGAATTTTCTATCCATGGAAATTGGCAAATGATGAATACTCTGTCGTTGTAGTTGTGGCAGATTATCGGCAAAAATAATCTTTTCTAACTTTTTCCTTTTTTCCCCACATTAATAGCTATAAAACCTACACAGAATCTTAATTTTAAAATTTTATGTTATTTCCCCTATATTTCTCCTATTTATTTCTCCGAAAAATATTTATGGCAACTGCTATAAATATTTTTCCATTTGTTATTTGTTTTCATGTATAAACATTTTAAATGCAAACTTCAAATGATTTATTAAATTAAAATTTTGTCGGCTGCTGCGACTGCTTAAATTCTGATTTTTGAACATCTAGCATAGCATTAACTGTAGAGCATTGATAATTAAATGATGCAATAATTAATGAAAATAAAATTGAAAAATGTTGTGAGGGTAGTGGAAAAGCATAAATGCCTTCAATTTCATATTCCATCAATATCGCTTTAGCAGAATTTAGTAATAAATTTATAAATTTTATCCTTTTAATTTATTGATTGAGAAGTTTGATTAAATTTTAAATTATGATTTATGTCATTTGGCTTTTCAATAGTGCACACAAATTCAAATTAGATGATTGAAGTGGTCAATAGTCANCATATTCCATCAATATCGCTTTAGCAGAATTTAGTAATAAATTTATAAATTTTATCCTTTTAATTTATTGATTGAGAAGTTTGATTAAATTTTAAATTATGCTTTTCAATAGTGCACACAAATTCAAATTAGATGATTGAAGTGGTCAATAGTCAATTGGTATGAGACAATTTATATTACTTTATGAGTAGAATTTCGATATTTATGAGACGTATTGCTTTTGGGATCAATTCTCTTTTGCCAAAATATCAATGAGAATCAGCTGGATGTGAAAAAGAAGAAGAGAAAGTGGACAAAGGTCTATTGAATTGATGAGGTCAATGAACACTGGGATGACCAAAATAAATTGATTGATCATTTAAATTAAAATGCTAATATTGTCTAGCAACATAAGGAAGATTGGAGCGAAGAAGAAATTTGTTTAGCTAAATATTATTTATAAAATTTAAAAGTATTTTTTAAAACGAAGAAAATTATTTCATGCAGATTTTAAAATTATCATTTCATACTATCTGCAATATTTTAATTTTCCTTTTCACATTACTTGCAATATTTTGAAATTATCTCTTCACATCACTGATAAGACTTTAAATTATTATTATTATTCATTCAAACATTATTTAAATTATGATATAATCGTTATTGGTTTTTCGACAATCAATTTCTTTCCTTCCTTTCTTTATTTCTGTCTAATGTAAACAAGGAACATCAATTCAGAGAGCACTGTATAACTGGAAATCAATAAATAGAAAATAAATAATGGAAATCGAAAAAGTATGTGGTGGAATAATTACATTCTGAAAAAAGAAGACATGAAAATTTTTTTTTCCAAATTAAATTAGCTTCACTTGATTCATAGCACATGTTATTAAAGATTTAGAGAAAAGTAATATAATTGAAACCATCAAAAAAAAAAAAAAAAGGAAAAATGGATTCTAATTGAAATGGCTTTAATTTTCCGGAAAATATTTCCACATTCATTAAATCAGTATTCATTAGAATTCATTGATTGATTGATTACTAGATTGATCGTTTGGTTATTTGGTTAATGGCTGATCGATTCATCATTATTGATCGATTAATAATAGCGTTAAAATGTTAAAATATAAAACTTTTGACAATCGCCCTGGATTGTTAGCTCAATGATGTCAACTGAACAAATGGCTATTTTTTGACTAGGCAATTAATTAATATCCTAGTCATTATCTTAACTTAAGGCAAGCATAAATATCTTTTTGCAAGGTTGCATCTATCATCATTAGGCTGTAAATATCTGTTAGACATTCCTGAAAAGAATTACGGATGGAAATGTTAAGGTTTTCTCCATCCAATAATTGTCCTAACTATTTTCACTTATTATGATGCAACCTAGGCCTTTCCTTACGCTTTGTTTGGTACATATTTATATATGGAAGGGTTATTGAATTAGTCAGCAATGATTGTAAATTGGCCTAATTGTTAATGATGGATAGGAGATTGGCACTGACAGACGGTAAACAAATACTGAATTGTTACTTAACAAAACATGCGAGAAATAATCAAACGATTTCAACAATATTATAAATAGGCCTTTTTACATGTGATCCTTTGTTCATAAGAGAAACGAGAAGGGAAAAATAAAGTTTTCTTTTTCTTTTTTTTTTTTTTTTTAAAAAAAACGATATGAAAACTTTTTCTCGTTTACATTTCACTTATATTATTTGTTCGTTTTTCCTCATATCTTTCACTCACTTTCTCTCCTCTTTTTCTTCTATCCTAGCCTAAATTAAACTAATAGCAAAGCAAAAACAAAACATTAAAGAATTTGAAAAACAAACTAAATGGTAAAACTTTTAATGACATCTGCAAGTTAATTTGAACATTTTTCTTATTGCACTAAAATACCAAAATTCATCATTTTAATAGTGAATAACTAAAATCCAACTGTTTTTCTTGTTTAATAAAATAGGAGAGAGAGAGGGAGAGAGAGAGACCGAGAGAATTCTGGTGAATAGCGGGTGAGGGATAAAAGAAAAGTAAGGGAAAAGAAAAGGCGGGAGAAAGAGAGAGGTAAAGTTACGGTAATCATATGAAGCTTCATTGTACCATTCATTTGTGCTATACAATTTTCACTTATGAAATTTACTGGAAATGACATTTTGAGAAATTGTTGAAAATGAAAATTGTTGATTTTCACTCAATTTAAACAAAAAATTTGTTTTGACAGCCCAAAAATTTTTCACATCATTTCTTTTTATGTAAAATTACACTTTATATTTTGTTCGATGATTGTGTTTTCAAAACATTTTCTGCAAAAATTTTCAAACAATACTCATAATAACATTAATGTTTATAATAATAATGATAATAATAATAATAATAATAATAATAATAATAATAATAATAATAATAATANTCCTTTCGAATCCATTCCATTGAATTTGATTCCATTCCTTTTGATACAGTTCCATTCTAGTCCATTCCTTTGAAGTCCATGCAATTCACCTTTATTCGATTCAGTTCCATTTGATTCCATTTTTCGGTTGCATTCCATTCGACTCCATTCCATTGGAGACCATTCCACTCGATCCCATTCCATTTCACAACTTTCGAGTCCATTCCATTCCATTCAATTTGAGAACTTTCCACTCTAGTTCCTGCCATTCGTGTCCATTCGATTCAATTCCATTCCACTATATTCCATTCCATTTGTTTCCATTCCATTCGATTCCTTTCCATTCTATTCCATTGTATTAATGTCCATTACATTTGA
>JARVGP010001804.1:0-10878 GCA_029876185.1 Mansonella ozzardi | reverse complement strand
TTTTTTTTTTTTTTTTTTTTTTTTTTTTTTTTTTTTTTTTTAATTTTTAAATTTTATAAAAAAAAAAAAAAAAGATGCAATTAATCTGTCAAATTGAATAAATAAGTGAATAGAGGCGTAAATAAATAATTGAATTTCGTTCATTACAATGAAAGTGAGCCAGGAATGTCCAGCTGTGCCAAAAACACTCTTCCACTTCAAGAGGCAAAGTTTTTACCAGGCATTTTTGTTTGGCGCTTTCGCATAAAATCGATCCAACTTTTAGCAAAAAAAAAAAGAAAAGTATTCCACAAAAGAATATTTGGTCCAAAAATATTATTATATACCTTAGGGAGAAATTTAGCTTATTTTTTTTTTTTTGAATTCAAATTAACTTCTTCTTGAGGTTAACTTTTTTCTTTCTAAATTATTAAGTTTCAAATAAAAATCCAGCTTTGAATTATGAGAGTCCGATATTTGTCGAGGGATACAAATCTGCAAATAACATGCCATTTTGTCGTTGTCAACATCACTATATAATCAATATTTTATAATTAATATAAATATATACATTTATATTATACTACATTTATATTATACTTTATATTTATAAACAAATTCCAATTGCATTTCCAGATTATGTCGACAAATATGGGATTCTTATAACACATAAAATTTGTAATTTCAATTTGAATCAAATTACAAGTGTTTTTTTTTTTTTCAAATTCAAATCTGACCAAAAAATTACATGTACCTAGAAAAATAAAATAACTTATTCCCTATCAAAATAAGGATCATAAAATTTCTTATGAGTTTTCGATGCAAAGGATAACTTTCTGATGTTGCTGACTCACAGAGGTCAAATCAATGAGAGGTTAAGTTACACAAAGCAACAAGTTTGCAAGAGTATTGCACTTTTTTTTACACAACATCACACTGTATAAAGATATCGATAAGGATTTCCGATAAGAATTTCCGCTGACTACACTTCTTGTGAATTTTTGCAGTTTTTTTATTGGTATATATTTCAAGCACTTAGATTTTTTTTTTTAAATATTTCCCAACGAAATTAATTAGCTTAGCCATTAGGAAAACTGGAATGTGAACGTCATTGTTAGCATAAAGAGCAAATGATTGACCTAAAATAGCAATAAAAGAATAGAAAAAAGAGAAATAAGAATAGAAAAAAGAAAAACCACAGATAACCATAACAATTTTTATTTTATTCCATCATCTCTAAATATTCTAACTTTTGAATTTTCGAATAAATTTGCTAAAAATTTCCTTCCACAATAAAATGAAATAAATTAAATTAGTATTGTAATTTTAATTTGCTGAGATTATTTGTGTCAGAGATGAATTTAGTATCAATTTTTTTGATTCAAAAAAAATTAACAATTCAATTCTATGCAGTGTTCTGATAAACAGATCAAGTAAACCACATCAACACAGTATCAAATAGTACCAAGGTCAAACTTCTTTTAAGCTGCAATATTTCATCGCTATCCCAACTAGACATATGTTATACGGTCTTAGGTAAAGATTGCTGCTCGTTCATTTTGAAATCTATTGTCTTGTCTGCTGTTTAGGCCATTGGTTGGCAATTCGTGATCGGCAGGGTTGGATTGGGTCGGGTCAGGTGGGATCGGGGGTTGTGGGTCAGCTTGATGAGCGGAAGGTGGTGGGTCTGTTTTGTTTTAATTAATGTACTGAAAGTTTTAATTAAAGTCTCTTTTCAAAGTGATGGATTTTATTACTTTTGAACCTTATATGTACGATCCGTACAACAAGTAAAAAAGTGAAAATAATCCGTGGAAGAAAAAAAAGTTGGATAGGAATGATATTTTTCTCTGAAAAGTTTCAATTTTCTAGTATATTTTGTATGTTAAGAAAACTGTATTGAATAATGAGTTGATGATTCTACCCGCTGATAGTCAAGTATCGAACTTTTCATATATGCTACGTTTGCGGTACATTTTTCGAATGTATTACATAAAGTTTTGAAATGAACTACGCAAACAGAAGATGGCAAGACTGTTTGTTTTAATTAGTTCATTGAAAAATTTGATTAAAGTTTTAGTTTTTAAAAAATATCTAATGTATAATTGGGAGAAATTGTTGAGCTTGTATTTGATCTTTTTTTTTTTTCGATTTTATTGTGCTTTTTTGATTTCTTTTTTTTTTTTTTTGGTTTTTGTTTTGTGGGATTTTTAGATTATTGTTAGTGTAGCTGTTAGCTTACATCTCAATTGATTTTTATTGAGCATTACTATTATTGCTGCAGTATTGAGTATCGAGTATCCATTTCACTCTCATCATTATCATATTTCAATCAAGCGTTACAGTACAGTACTGTAGTTTCAAAACGATCAAATTATAACGTTACTAAATTCCAATTTGAATGGGTTTCCCTCGCTGTTTTAGGGAGGGTATGAATAGAAAAGGTGTGGCGTTGATGCTTTTGAAGTTGGGTATGGAATGTTTTCATTAGCTCACTCACTCACTGAGTTGTTTAACATATGCTAAACTTCCTCCCATCATTCTGAATCATCATTCTGAGATTAACTCTGTACTGTTTGTTTTGTTGTGATAGCTTCTCCCTTTCCCTATTTGGTTTAATACCGTAACCTCTTTTCCAAGAACACTAAAAGTAAAAGTAACGTGTTGTTTGTTGTTTACTTATTGACGTGTACTTGCTTGTTTACATTTCTTTTGACAACTTTTGCTAGGAATTCTACGTGAGTTATAGTTCAACTTTTGCTAGGAATTCTAGGTGAAGTATAGAATTCAACTTTTTGCTAAGAATCAATATATGTTGCGTAAACAGGTTTCTTCTACTTCTCTCCCTTAGAATATTTCTCATTCATTCTGCACTTTCTATTTAGTACTGTATGATGTGGAAGCATTTTTATTTCTAAGGAAAAAAAACAAGGACATTTGTTATTGCAGTAACATTTATTGTATTTATTAGTTGTTCAATTAAATGGATCAAATTGTAGTTTGTAGGGATGGGTAATGGTGATGCGTTGATTTCTTCGAGTGACGATGATACACGCATGCACATATATGTGCGTATTGCGTGCACGTGTGTGTGTATATGTGTGTGTGTGTGTGTGTGTATGTGTGTATGTATGTATGGGTATCACCGAAGTGATTGATGATATTTTAACGGTAGAGTCACACAAGTGTATACTTCTGGTTGTTATGTTCTTAAGACTTTCACTTGGCACAGTGAGTTCTCCTATTGCTCTCTCTCTCTTCATTGGTATCTCATAATTATCAATTTTTTATGATTTCGTGAACATTATTGCAAAATTATCGATCATATTCAGTTGTGTTGCCTACGTGACCTAATAATTAGATGACATTTGACCTGATCCAGAAATCAGGTAAGATTAATAAGGACCCAATTCAATCAGTCGTACCTTTTTTTTTGGACAGGAATTAATATGATATTGTATTTAATGGAGCCCGTCAAATTGAGAGACTATAGATAAAATTTAGGCTAGCGTGATAAATCGATAGTGTTTTCTTCCTGTCTCTCTTCATCTTACCTTCACCCATTGCATTCTCTCAATACATTTACTCTTCATTCCTCAATTACTATCTCATTCTCATTCACTCTCTCATCTTCAATTTCTCTAGTTTCGTAGACGTATGTACATGTCTGTTTATCTTTGTCATGCACGTCATGTTATGCCCATTACTCTTTGTAGTTTCTCTGCTAGCCTGCGCATGGTGTTTGTACATACAGAGGACAGACATGGTATCGACGACTGTGTGTCATTGCGCCCAATGTGTATGAGTATTGGGGAGTAGGTGGGAGCGAAGTTGTTTCATTGTGATTGTGTGTGGAGAGGGGAATTTTAGGCTAAGCAAAAGTATGTCTGAGACGATTACGTGTAAGTGTTAAAGTTACGTCAAGAGGTAACCAACCGTAAGATGCGTAATTTTGCACAGTGCACGTTTCATTAGTTTTATCACATAGACAAAAAGCTGAATATTCATTGCTTGGGCATAGTTTTGTGGATGAAAAGTTAAAATTGGTATTGAATAATTTCTGTGCATGTCGTGTAATGTGATATGTGTTAAGTTATCAGAATAATGTAATAGTTAAAAGTTTCAGTATAATCTCGATTTTTTTGGTGTGAAAGTGGTTGCCAACTCGTGACATAATACTCGTAAATTCATTTGGAGAACAATGGGTAAAGAAAAGACTCATATCAATATTGTCGTCATTGGACATGTCGATTCGGGTAAATCGACGACGACTGGCCATTTAATTTACAAATGTGGTGGAATCGATAAGCGTACCATTGAGAAATTTGAAAAAGAAGCTCAAGAAATGGGCAAAGGTTCATTCAAATATGCCTGGGTATTGGACAAATTGAAGGCGGAGCGTGAACGTGGTATTACCATCGATATTGCTCTGTGGAAATTTGAAACCGCCAAATACTGTGTCACCATTATTGATGCTCCAGGCCATCGTGATTTCATTAAGAACATGATTACTGGTATGGTTATAATGAATTTTCAAGGGATATGCAATTGTCTCTGCACCTCTATCTTTTAGATTTCCCGTGATTGGATATCTTTACAGCTTAACTAACATAAATGGTAGTTGAATAGAGACAAGTGAGATTGAATGCAAATGGATGTTGTAGAATTCCTGAGTCTTGGATATTTCAGGCACATCGCAGGCTGATTGTGCTGTTCTGGTCGTTGCTTGCGGTACTGGTGAATTTGAAGCTGGAATCTCGAAGAACGGTCAAACTCGGGAGCATGCCTTGCTTGCTCAGACACTTGGAGTGAAACAACTGATTGTTGCATGCAACAAGATGGATTCCACAGAACCACCTTTCTCCGAAGCTCGATTCAATGAGGTCAGAATTTTCGTTTCGGAAGTGAATGGAAATTCTGATCCTAATTTTATCCAATTTCATGCTTGCTGTAGCAATGTCTTTTAATTTTATCGTAACTGGTCATTGTTTTAGGTCACCAATGAAGTTTCGAATTATATCAAGAAAATCGGCTACAATCCAAAGACTGTCGCTTTCGTCCCGATCTCAGGTTTCAATGGCGACAATATGTTAGAACCGTCACCCAATATGCCATGGTTCAAGGGATGGAGTGTTGAGAGGAAGGAAGGAAATGCTTCTGGCAAGACACTTCTGGAAGCTTTGGATGCGGTTGTACCACCGTCCAGACCCACAGACAAGCCCCTCAGATTGCCTTTACAGGATGTTTACAAGATTGGAGGTACGTTTACCACCCATAATATGCTTCATGAACGTGAGGATTGTGTTTTGTTCAATTTGTCCGGATGATTTCTTGTTTTTTAGGTATTGGGACTGTTCCTGTTGGCCGCGTCGAGACTGGTATCTTGAAGCCAGGCATGGTAGTAACATTTGCACCGCAGAATATTACGACAGAAGTGAAATCAGTTGAGATGCATCATGAGGCTTTGCAAGAGGCACTTCCTGGTGATAACGTTGGTTTCAATGTTAAGAACGTGTCCATAAAGGAAATCCGACGTGGTTCAGTTGCCTCGGATTCAAAGAATGACCCTGCTAAAGAAGCTAAACAATTCACTGCACAGGTAAATAAGACTGTATAACATGACTTTTTTATACGGAACTACTGTATCGCATGAAATATCCATCCTCAACCGTACTGCATTTTTCAGGTCATTATTATGAATCATCCGGGTCAGATAGCCGCAGGATATACTCCAGTTCTTGACTGTCATACGGCTCATATAGCTTGTAAATTCGCTGAACTTAAAGAGAAGGTCGATAGGCGATCTGGCAAGAAAGTGGAAGATAACCCGAAAGTAAGTCTGGTCTCAAAAAGATTTTTGATTACTGATCATTTCATTGAGGTAATGATTATTCCTATCCTTAGTTCAACATGACGTTTTATTCTGACTGTCATTGTAGTTCCTGAAATCGGGTGACGCCGGTATTATTGATTTGATTCCAACCAAACCGTTGTGCGTTGAAACATTCACCGAGTATCCGCCACTTGGACGATTCGCTGTGCGTGACATGCGACAAACGGTAGCAGTTGGTGTTATCAAAGGTGTTGACAAAACAGAAGGTGGATCTGGGAAAGTGACAAAAGCAGCACAGAAGGCTGGAACTGCACCTGCTGGGAAAAAGAAATAAGTGTTTGAAAGCGGGGTTTTATAAAATGATGTCATGTTATATTCATGCGTTGACTTGTTATTAAAGTAGGGGGAATTTTTCATTTTGATAAGGGCTGGATGATGCTTTTACCAAAAGCTGATTCAAACCCTTCATGAAATTAGTTCAATTCTTCAGAATTTTATTTAGCTAAAAGTGGTTTTTTGATTTTGGCAATCCAGTTTGTTGTTATTTGAAATTTACATCGTTATGTTTAATGAATAGTGGTAAAATATCTGTTTTTATTAAATTTTATTTGCTGTTTGGAATGCTGGCACGTCTTCGATTATTCGTTTCTATTGTTGGTAAAAATGTGAATTTGAAGTTTTGCAAATCATTGTGCAAGTACTGATTGCAGCAGGGTATTGATGCTGTGAAAGTTAAGTACATTTGGATAATTCAGAATTTGGTATCGTTCGAAATTAGCATTTAGTAGATGTTGGTATTCGGGCGTTCTGTGGGTATTTAGTAGCAAGGTGGGTTTCGTGACTTCAAAAGTTTTGAACGAAAGAGTCACCCTGGGTTTTCGTGATTTTGAAGATTTTGAGCAAAAGGGTCGCGTATGGGTTTCGTGGTTGCGAGAGTTTTGAACGGAAGAGTTACCCGTAGGTTTCGTGATTTCAAGGGTTTTGAACGGGAGGGTCACCCACGAGTTTCGTGGTTGCGAGGGTTTTGGAGGAAGAGTTACCCATGGGTTTCGTGGTTTCAAAAGTTTTGGACGGAAAGGTCACCCAAGAGTTTCATGGTTGTGAGGGTTTTGAACCGAAGAGTTACCCGTGGGTTTGGTGATTTCAAGGATTTTGAACGGAAGGGTCATCCATGGCTTTCGTGGTTGCGAGGGTTTTGAACGGAAGAGTTACCCGAGGGTTTCGTGATTTCAAAAGTTTTGAACGGAAGGGTCATCCATGCCTGATGTGTGTTGGTATATAGGCACTGTGTACCTTTATGTAAGAGTTTTTTCAATGAGTACGATATCATGCAGTAGTGGTGGCGCATCGATTAGATCAGTGAATTTGAATGTAGCTGCACTTTCCAGGTTCGCATGGATAAATTAAACTATATGAAACAAAGGAAACTGGATGAGGCGCTGAGGGCAGGTGTCACGGGACGTGTTAATGTGAATAAGGTGTGTACGAACAGTTAGTTTCACTTTTTAGAGTTCCATTTACAGGTGTTAGAATCTGCTAGGGCAATTTTAGTTTTGTTGATTTTCCAGAAATATGATAGCAGATTCTTATAATCATCAATTCTGCTACATTAAAATATGCCTTTCCAGTTGGTAACTTCTACGGTACATATGTTGATCAATTATAACATCGAATTCACCCCAGCCAGCACTTTACAGGATCCAATAAAAGATAGCAATTTGAAGTAATATTTTGATGTTCTAATTTCAAAAATAATGCAATAAGTAAATCTAAGATATAAAGATGAGGAATTGCTTTTTTACTTCCTTTCTCTTTTTGTTTTCCTCTAAGGTTGGCTATATTATCAGCTTAGTATTCGCCATATCTGAATTATCTTTAAAATATTGCAGGTATATTCTGCTTAAACCAGAAAATGAGCCAGCAAAAAAGCATTGCGTAGTTAAAGATGTTCAATCAAAAAATAATGGTGCAAGATTCGGAGTACGGAAATTTCCACATAAACAGCATAGCATTCAGATGTTAGTTATTTAGTCATGTTTCAAATTTGATAACATAATATTTGCAAACGTTTTATATCACTTGAAATTTATAAAGTCAGCAGTGATAACTCCTTCATTTAACGAGATCACGTAATTCTTGATGAAGTCTTTTTCATTTATAGTGACATTCATTTTTATCTGTATGAACTTAAAGAGTACTGATAATTTTTAAAAAATGAGAATTGAATAGCTCAATGATACCATAAAAGGTTTATGGTGGTGATGAGAAGTTAGTTTTTTTTTTCATTTTGTTTTAGCATTATTTTATATTTCATACGCTTCATTTCATCGCATTTTAGTTTTCATACGCTTTGTAAAAATCAGAAATATATATAACTTAGCAAGAAGGAATTATAAAATTGTATATACTCCGGTCGATAAAGTTGCAGAACATATATATTGAAAAAGTGGCATCTAATAAAATCAGTTGTCATCAAAAATATATTTTTGAATTTGTTTATAGGAAACAAAATACGAGAAATAGGAAATTTGTTGTTGGAGGAGGACCGAAGAACATTAAAAATAAATGTAACACCAAATAGACGAAAGTTAATCCAAGTTAGACATTCATTTCTTATATATGCGATACTCTTTTTGTCAAAATATGACTAGATTCCAATGCAGTTACATTTATCCAGAACTCATTTTTTAGATGTATGACCATTTTAAAGTTACTTTTATTTTTTTTTGATATGATCAGAACAAATTTAGTGACAATACCATATGGCTTTTTGCATATTATTATGAGAGTTTCAATTTGTAGGAATGCTTTGCATCTTGTAATGAAAAGACTGAAGCTACTGACATAACATTTGCTTCATCTCTTTGTTATCATTGAGTAGTTTTAGTGTGCAATTATTGTATACTGTTCTTCGAAGGCATCAGGAATGGCTTCGTGTGGTGCTCGATCGGGTACATAAGTACCGAAAAGTATGGTGCATATGAACTGATTGTACATAGAATTTATAGGAAGTGCTATGTGGTCATGCGCTGTTGCATAATCGTTTCGATCTATAATAAACTGCTCATTAATTATATCACGACTATGATTTGTATAGATTATTACAGTTAATAAAATGATTTGACATATGCTTATCTCATCATTCATAACCTCACTTTCATATGAGAAATCTGAAATCTTGATCTGTTTTTTGAGAATTGATATGATTTAATTTGATGAAATAGCATAAGTATTTGTGATTTTAGTTAATGGAAAGTAACTAAGATATATATGCACCTTTCGAAGGACTGAAATTATCTTCTCTAATGATTCTATCATCTATAAAAGAAATAATCCATTTAGTTAGGAGTCCTGAATTATTTTTCTCTTTTGTGATACGATATGCTGTAACTTCTGAAATCTCGACTCAAAAATCTGTCAATGTCGGTCATTTTTAAAACAGTCATTGCGATTTGTCAAATGTATGAAAAGTGTAAAGTGTTGTCTAACTGATAAGAACGATAAATAAATATATCTTCAGATGGATTTTACCATCATTACTAAATACAGTATATACTTACAATAGCCTTTTCGTAGTAATCCTTGTAAATTTGCAAATGTAAAAGCAGTAGCGACAATTGTCGAAAATAAATAGATGAAGTCGAATTGTTGATAGAATATACCATATGCAATGCATAATAATGTTGCTGAGCTTAAGGGATAAAATAAGAATTTTCGGCGATTTTGACCAACTTTTGGACAAATAAACTGCAAAGGAAAATACAAAAGTGAACATTTGATGGAAGACTTTTCAAGAGTAGCGTTAACGATATATTTCAAAATAAAATTGAAGTTTGGATTTCTAAAGTTATTTCAACTTCGATTATTTAATTTCATATATAGATTTGAATTGACCAAAGAAATTTTGTCACAAAAGTTTTGATTAACAAAATTATTATAATTTAAGGAAACATCATATACGAATAAATGTTGTGAACAACCTCAACAATGAGTGCTACCACGGTTAATGAATAATACGGTGGTGCTGGTAGTACAGGTTGTTGCCATTTCAAATACAGTTGATGTGTACCTGCTCCTATCACAAATGATAATATCAGCGCGCAAAATCTTCGTTCTGATAAACCGGACTTTTGCTAAAAATTAACCTTTTCCAGTAATTTTATTTCACTGTAAACATGAATTTAAATTTAATTTTAATTTCGAAAATGCAAAAAAAAATTCAATTTTTAAAATTTTTTATTTAAATGAAAATTTTACCATTGGTATCTTCCGATGTAAAAGAAATACTAATTTTGGCAATAAAATGTATAGAAAAATAAAGGATAGTATGGTGCTTCTTGCAATGCTGGACAGTATCACATGACCTATGTATGTGCTGGCAAAATCTTCGCCGTAGCACTTTGCACTGATGACCACATGATCCCAGAAATGGTTTCTAAAGAAAGTATTTCTTTACATTATTAAATTTAAACTAAATTTATAAAATTTCAAACTCAATTAGCAGTACTGAATTTGAAACTTACGTTACTTTCTTTAGATTTTTTTGCAGATAGGCTCAAAATTATGTAAATTTTAATTTTTTACCATTGATTTAATGAAACAAATCCTTCTGAAATTTAAACTTTTGACTGATCACTTTGTCATCAATCGTTGCTGAAAACTTTAATTGGACATTAAATTTAAAATTTTAATTTTACAAGTTATCTTGTAGAAATTTACATGGCCAGAAAGGAATAATCAAAATCATTCGGTACTGGTCCCCAGTCGAAGCAGTGTTCGAATTCCTGAATCGATGATTCGACAACAGTTTTAGGAAATTGAATAATTGACGTGATCCATGAATGGATTAGCGTTTTACCAAACTGATAAGTTATCAATCCAAAATGAAGAATGATTTCTTTAAAATCGTTTAAATATATTCGCAAAACTTCCAATATCCATTTACTCTGCAGCAATTCTTTTCCATTGTTCCACATCTTTACCTTAATTATAAATTATTTTTGTATCGCAGCAATTAATAATAATAATAATAATAATAATAATAATAATAATAATAATAATAATAA
>JARVGP010001803.1:0-10798 GCA_029876185.1 Mansonella ozzardi | reverse complement strand
TTTTTTTTTTTTTTTTGTTTTTTTAAAAAAAAAAAAAAAAAAAAAAAAAACCCAGTACCAAACTCATAGAAACTGGAAGAATTTTATATAATTTTTGTCAACAAAGTAAGAAAACACATCAATATGAAATACTTACCATTTAATTACATCTTGATTTTCTTTACGTCTCAACATTGGAATTAAACCTAAGATCAAGAATTCTATCGATAATATTGGTCGATAAATGAAAGCGGACACAATGGTTGAAAGAATTACAGCTGCAACTTGAACGAATTTAACATTCATCTATTAATATTAAAATATAAAGGTTTATTCATTGGAAATTTTGTCATGTGAAATGAAAAACCAATCAAAATTATTGTGCATTCGAATAATATTCAGTTCAAGCTGTAATTAATGCAGCTCTAGTTCTGCATAAAAATCTCTCTCTTATCGCAATAAAACTTACCAATTGAAACAACTAACAAACATCCATAGCTGCACCAGAAAAGCCCTTTTCTTCTCATTTCTGAACATCGAACTGAATGCCAATTTACGACAAAATTTTTCAATTTACAAAAAAATAAATCGCCAACTGTATTAGAGCAGATGCATGAGAGATATATAGGAAGGATCAGATATAAAATATGCATAAGCGAGAATCCATAAAGTAATAATAAAATAAGCAAAAAGCCAATAATACTAAACTGCCTCAAGTTTAGACTTAGCACATTATTATCTTTCAAATTAGTGGAGGAACGCCTGCAAATAAGAAATGATGAAAGTACTGGTAATCTGGTAAAAACTTATAATGCCAAACGTTAAAACTTCCTGTTTAACTCACTTAATGATGTATTCAATAGCTGTTCGATCAAATTACCATACTTAATGGAATTCTCTCAATTTTCCATAACCAGTTTTAAGATCCAATTTATGGGAAAACATTTACCTTAATGTGATGAAATAAACGCAAAATATCCATGTGATGAATGTAAAAGCGACGGCAGTTCCTAAGAGTGCTTGGTCATAACGATGAAAGTAAATCAAACCAGTTCGGAGAATTGGAATCCACTGCATGCACACAGCGACAGCTGCCTCAAATCTATAAAACAAAAATACTTAAATATATTCATAAAAAAAAAAATACATCGTCTGGAGTGTCAACAGATTCCTCAGAAAGGCTTAAGATATTAGCCACTAAACTATTCCGTTTAATTCATCCGTTAGATAAACTACTAATAATTACTGAAAACGATTTTTATATATATTTCCTAAAGACTGGGAACAAAAATGAATGTTCAATAAAATTAACCTATTTTGCATCACAAGTCTTTTGATTTCACTTTCAACAGTGGACAATATTTTCGGTTGAAATTGATCAAAATCACGAAACACGAAAGGCAATAATGAATGAGCTTTTTTTTCATTTTTCTTCAAAATAAACTGTTCCAGCATCTACAAAAATCCTGAATCCATTATTATAAAAATCATTGGTCAACAAAATTCTCATATATGTTTAAATGGTAATTAAATTTCTTACCTATTATTTATATGGATTAAAGGGTTTTGCAAATCAAAAGATCAAGAACGAGGGAAACACCACTAGAAATTTATGAAAAGATACAAGGTATTACTTCTTGATAAGATTTGAAGCTGTTAATACAAGCTTTTAAAGCGGTAGTAGTCAACAAACCTGCTTGAAGTTAGCGTACGCCGCTTTGAATTTGTATCGCGGTACAGCATCTAACAGATGTAAAGGTATAATACCGAAACTATTCACTGGAATCGCACAACCAAGCAAAGCAGACATTAGCGATGACAGATCAATCTTAAATAATGTATACGACATTTCTAAATAAGGTCTTCCAAAATCATAGCAACCATATGAAAGTAATAACTTTAAAAAAATAAAACGATACCAGAAAAAAAGACAAACTTGACTAATTTTATTCCTCACAGTGCTACCACGTACACCACGACCCCAAATCACTAATGGTGTACTCAGTTCGGCTTCTGTGCCAGCACCATGGGAACCCCAATCTGTCATTCCATGATCTGAGGTGAATAAGAAGGCTGTCCTAAATATAATGAAACAAACAGAATTTATAATAATCAAAAAAAGAATGAGGTGATGAAAAATAGAAAATACTACCACTAATAACAGCCTCAGCTATCGGTGATAATGATTGTACTATCACTTTGTGAGTTATAAGTTTAAAAAAAAAGACAAAGTTCCTTTTAGCAAATTAATCTTAATTTTTTCAATAATTTATGACAAAGAGATGCACCTGTTATCAGCAAAGTAATCGTTCAATAACTGTGTCACTCTTGCAATTCCTGCATCAACAACTGCAATGTTATCAATGTACTTATCTGAATGTGGTTTGTGACCATGCCCATTTGTATCCAGTCCCAGTAAATGCAGGAAAAATACAAGGCGATCTGAGGCCAGACGCTTCGTAATAGTCACATCTGTGCTGTTCAGAAGTTCCTAAACTGAAACTTTTTAACTTAATTACCACTGTCATATTCAGATTTTTTCGCAATAAAAATGAAAATTTACAAAACATGCACTACAAAAACTCACTTCTATTTCTTTAAACACCCATCGATCTAACTGTGCAGCGTCGTTTTGTTGAAAATCTTCTAATTCGGGGGAATAAACCTTTGCAGTGGCATGGTTGACATTACTTGTAAATATTAAAATAATATCCGGACTGCCAAAAGCAAACGTTTCTCGCGACCTGCAATATCAATATCACTTAGAAATATCCAATCTTCCGAAACGTACGTACCAAATGACTTGGTTTTAAAAACTTCAAATTTTGATTTTACAGACTGGTAAATCATTCCTTATATTGTCTGTACGGTGAAATACGTTCAGCAGAGAATATGCTCTAGAAAACAGAAAAAGGAAATTTGCATAAATAAAACTTCTACTGATTATATGCTTTAGAGTTATACCTATTGATAATGCTGTCAAATGGAACTGGATTATGCTTCCAACCACGCATAACAGCACTGACATCTTCGAAAAAGCCAGCAAGCATTGCTACATGTCCAGGACGTGACTCGGTTGGCACATGACTTATGCTTACACCCCAGCAACCCTGAAAATGAATAAGCTCCGCATCAATCTATTTTCCGAGAATCCCCTGACAGAATGCATTGTTATTTTCATAACTCTCTATTTTCCTTTGTACAGAAGGCTTTTCAAGGACTATTTTTTGATACATAAATTGTCCTACAATAACTACGCTTAATTGATTTCGATTTCGCTAAATATAAGTTTATTTACCTTGCCTGAATTAATAATTTCATGTAAGAATGGTGACTTTTCAGGGTGACTGAAGAATGTATCTGCTCGTAAACCATCTAGAAATTAATAAAAAACATATTTGAATTTAATAAAGCATAAGTTTTACAAAGAAGACAATGGAAAACAAGAAAACAACGTCCTTGATCCTTCCTGACAGCACAAAGAAATCGATTGTGTGCGAAAAAATCTGTAAAGAAATGTAAAAAAACAAATGACAAATCAGAAGTAATTGACAGAATGAACATGCCTGCTGAGAAAATGACGAGACGATCAGCTAGGCCTTTTCCACTGGTAATAGGATATGGATGAATGCCTGTAACCAAAGGTGACGAATAATATATATCAAATATTGAATAGAGTAGCACTGCATGTATGAATACGCCTAATATTGCTAATTTGCCATGTATTTGCAGCATATGTTAACTGAAAGTTTACAAATTTTTTTTTTACGCATTTTTATTTCTTTTATAAAAAAATTTAACGCAATCTTTTATATAAAAAATTTAATGTATAACGTTTCAAAACTTTATAAAAAAAAAGAAAAAATTATATATAACTATAATTCTATCATAACTGAAATGAATCGAATTTGCTCTTGTAATACACAGGAATTAGGTCAATTACAATTTTTCATCAAAATTATAAAAATCACGAAATATCAAATAGGTTCAAATAAATTGTTTAAACCGATGGATTTTTTTTGTCGGAGAGATTGTCACTACTGTTAACAACTTAAATTCCGATACCACCGAACCACCGAACGATGATATTTGCAATGCTAAACAATTTGAATTCATTTTTTTTTATAAAATTTCATTTGTGTAGCACATTCAATCATCATCACTTCCACCATTATTTCATTATCATTTGTCTTTCTCTTCATCTCTCATAACATTATATCTCGTAAATCCCATCAATCTTTTCTATGCAATATCTACAATCATCTCTCATTCTTCAAAAAGCTATCCGTAATACGTTATTTCATAGTATCTAGCATTACCTAACTGCCTCCCAAATAACTGTACTATCTCATATCATGCATTTCAACAAACTTTATTGGTGGTATTCTCCTAGACATTAGCTTCACATGGATGGTTACGTTATGACGTCCATTGAAGTTAAATATATTAATTTACTGCTCATTAAGTTCGTAAATTTTGTATAATCTATGATCTTTGGCTACAAATCAACGATTCCTGAAATCACGGCATGACGGAATAAAATGAAACATACACGTCTTACTAGTGAGAAGCTAATTGGATTCTTCCAATGCAAAACAAAAAAAAAGCATTTTGCTGGACATCTGATAGCCTTTATTATAGATAACATTTTACTTTAAGAAGATTACTTATCTCATAATGTTTTTCAAATAATTTGAAATTTCTATTTGGATTTGAAATTCAACAATTTTTGATAATTTGAAATTTGAATTTGAAATTTGAAATTTTGAAAACTTAAACCTCATAAAAAACAAGGCTTGATAACATTTCCATGGCTTATGTGATATTTATTGATATTTATACAAATTATTTATTGATATTCAGTGAAATTTATTCATGGAACATTGAAGCAGCAGCCAGTTCTTGAGTTAAAATGCCTCTGCGAAACTCAAAATAATTTATAACGAATTTGTAAGTAGATATTTTTAGTATAAACATTGTTTTAATTCGAGTAGTTGTCACACTTTTGAGAGAATCAGCAATGCATTGTAAAACGTTTGTTCTAAATTATAAATAATCTTAATAGATATTATAAATAATATTAAACATAAGTAATCCGTGAGGTCATCGGCAAATTGTAAATGTCAATTATAGTTATGTGAGGTCATCAGTAATGTCAAAAGATACTGGTACACAAACTTTGCTGTAAAAGAAGTTAGCACTGAGTCAAGAAAAGTTCTTTCGATTCAGGTTATCGATGACTAGAGCTTTTCTCCAGCCCCAATCCTCTGTTACCATCTATTTACGCTATTGATTATCTTTTGTTGCATATTTATGCTATTTTCTTAATACAGTAACAGTATTGTACTGCATAAGTCGAATAAATTTTGTAACCGAGAAGAATAATCAATTCAAATTATTTTCATTTTTCATTTTTAAATTGTCATTCTCAATTCAAATTGTTTTCAATAAGCGGTTATCAAGTTACGTGCGTCCAACATCTTAAGCACTTAAATTCTATTGGAATTCTAGAAAAAGCTTTTCTTTTTTTTTCTCTTCCATAAACTGCAAATAAAACTGTTTTCAAAAAAATTTCGAAAGGTACATCATATTAAAAAATAAATTTTTTGAATGAAATCAAATTAATAAACAAGTCGTTATCTTAGTGCTTTTTCATCTATAAAATTACAGTGATAAGTATGCAGCAGTTATAGATATACAACTATAAGCTACAATTATAGATATGCGACAGTTATACGTTTACTTATGCTACAAATTCACTGGTGCTCTAATTACTCTAATTAGTACTAGCTCAGCATTTATTTGGTTGTTTTCATTAATGCAGTTAATAGTGTTTTACAGTTTGTATATTTATTATCTTATATATTGCAAGTTTTTGTTATTTGAACCTATTTTACATTTTCTTCCCTTTCACTGTTACACTTTTGCACACTTTATTACCACTCTTTTTTCCTCTTTCTCTGTTATCTTGTATCACTTGATTTGATTTATACTTGATCAAATATTTCCCTTTGGCTCAATTTACAAACTTTTACCCAGTCTTAAGTTCATATGTAGCATGATTACTCAGTCATAAGGGATATTTTTGCATGGCGTCCGTCGTGAAACGTCGTGTTCGTATACGTTGAAATTGGAATTGAACCCTGAGGCGTATTCTGTCCCTTTTATAGTAAAGCATGTTTAGATACGTTGTCTCCACTATTAGAAAAAAAAATTTAGATATGATCTTAGACAGTTGGTAGATACTTGGAATGGAAAAACATATCACTCATTATGATTCATTTCCCAAAATACTTTTTATTTTTTCTTCATAATTTTATACATCATCAGAATTGATTGATACGTTGTCTCTACTATTAGAAAAAAATTTTTTTTTTCTTTTTATTAATATTCAACCAATATACAACTTTAAATGAAGAAGGAAATATATGTGTTTATTCAGTTACTGATAAATATTGAGCTAGGGAGCAGGAAATAAATTGAAAAATTAGGAATCGAATGATAAATCGTGAAAGATCATGGAGTTCATTGTTATTATTTGAGTGATTCTTCAAGCGATCAATTAGGATAAGAGATTGTCGCAAAAAGAGTATGCAGGCAAAATGATTTATTTAAAACGGCGAAAGATTATTAAATAAGAAAATGAAAAAATAAATGATAACTTGTTTTACAATAAGTAAACTTTTTATATGATGGGGGAACAGCTTTTATTTGGCTTGTTTATCTGTTCAAAATTTTTTTCTTGTATCTGCAATAAGGAATTTCCAAAGTGATAGTTACAACAGAACCATTGAAATAAAATATTTTAGCAGCATGTTAATAAATGCATCGTTTTTGCGCCGTCAGATTTTTTTGTCCATTTAACATATTGAATGACTTCACCACCAGTTAAAGGAAGTTTTTTTCAAGAAAAATTACATTACTTTTTTGCAATTGCACAATGCTGTCATCGCTCTTATCCTTGTCTGAAATAATTTTTGTAGAAGAATAAACAATTTTCTTCTTTATTTCTTAAAAACAGTTCAGTTTTTATATAGCTTCAAACCCCAGGTTAGTGTAGGTGGTATGCTGTCTTGTGTTTGAATTCAACATTAATTGAATACTGTTGAATAATGATTTGAAATATTATTTTATATTTCAGCGGAACTTGCAATGCTGCTTCAGCAGACTATCGGTATAGATTAAAACGTGATGTTTTAAATAAAATCCATAGAATTCTTTCTAAATACGAATCAATCTAAATAGACTTAAACGTGTTGTTTTAAATAAATCATTTAAAACATGTTTAAATAAATGCCAGATTGACTCGTTTTTCAGAAGGAATCCTGCGTATTTTATTTAAAACATTACGTTTCAGTTTATATAGAATGGGTCGTTTTTTAAAAAGATATCGAAACTGAAGACAGTAAACTTATGAATAGTCGTTGATGAATGAATGAATGCATCATGAAAATGACACCGAAAATATGAACAGAGCTATCGGAAGTGACTGTAATTAGAATAATCTGAAGAAGCGTTGGTAAGAGGAAATTTATTCGGACCAATGGTACCTTGTCAGGTTACTTCAAAATAACATTCAATCTATTGAGAAGAAAATGGAAAAAAAAAAAAACTTAATGTAATAATTATTTCTTTAAATGTCATTGCTCTTATTACAATGAAAAACTTTTTTATTTAGGAGGAAGTTTAAAAAAAAAAAATTGTTAAATAATTTATTAGATGACATTTTAAATTTAATTACCTTACATTACAATACGCTACAATTCAATCCGATCGAGGAAATAAGAACTGTTATTTTTACATTTATCCAGAGAGATATTTTGAAGGGAATTTTTCACTTGATAACTTCACTGTATAATGGTCACATCTATCAAATCAAAAAGTGCATATGATTTCACTTTATTTTGAAAATGAAATGGCAAAGCTTGACACATAGCACTTTTTTTGATAAAGAAGATAATAGATTATCAAATAAAAGTGTTGCCATAAAAAATATGTTTAAAATTCGAAATGAAAATTACATGATTTAAAATTTAATTCAAGTCAATTTTTGAATGAAATATTGTATGTTTTCAGATTATTCATCATTCCAACTATGCAGTGTTGAACTACATAATTATTTCATATCTTAAAGGTTATTTTGATAATTTTATTTATTCCGGAAATAGGGATCCCATCTAAATAACATCTTATTTACTGCTGTATAACACTTGATCACAGTTTCTGTTGGTAATTATGATTTCGATTAATAATTCTTTTACATGAATTAATCGCGGAGTAAAAATCGGCGCAGCGCCGGATATAAATCTGGCAATCTTTGAAACAAAGTTAACATTATTAAATCTTTTTAGGTATTTTAACGCTTTATTGCGTTTTACTCTGGCCAATCCAGAATATTCATGCTTTACTCTGGCCAATCTAGAGAATATTCAAACGAGAGAGCACATCCTTTAGACGACAGGATTTTATTTTGGTATGTTTTCACGTCGTACCAATGTTGAGATCAGATGCATTCAACGTACAATTCACGTTTAAGCGTGAATAAAGCTGCAGGTTTGCAAGGTTTTGTAGCAGTATAAATCGTTTGATAAACCTTAATTCCTTATCTCAGTACATTTTTCCTTTGCTTTCCAGCATAAATTCGAGGATGTGCAGCCAAAATTAGTTGAATTTCACATTCCAATATCTAGACCTAAAAAATTTGACGCGAACCTTATTTTGAAATCAGACATGGTACCATTTCCAAAGCTTAAGTTAAAATAAAAAATGCTGCAAAACAAAGACTTCATGCAATAATTGTAACAAAAAAAAAGCGAAACTTTTAACAAGTATAGACAATTTGAAGAAAATAAAATCTGCTCACAGAAGATGAAAAATAAACAATTTAAATTCTTAAAACATATTCACAACGAAGAGAATAATTACAACGGAAATTCAGGCGAAACAGTGGATAAAATTAAATCGGGATGTAATTTACGTAAAATACACACACAAATTGTATACAACACAAATTAAAATATTTTAATACAGCACGAATTAAACATTCAAATCATCTGTGGAAAGGAAATCCAAATAATTCACAGGAAACAATAGCAATGCGCTAATGAGTAGAAAGGGGAAGAAAACTAAGGAACAAGGTGCTTTTCATAATTTCTATTCACAAAGCAATCAAATAATTAATGAAATTATTCAAATGAATGTAGAGTGAGATAATGGAAGCTTTGCTTGCACGATGTACTGCTGCAACAAACGTTGCAGTGGAAGCATTTTGCGGACTCCGGAAAATAAAGGACAGATACGAATATAACAGTAATCGTTTTTTTTTTTCTTCAAGAAATTGTGTTATTGTAGGCATTTTTGCGCATTAACTAATAAAAGTATAATTTCTAGCAATGCACTGCATGTATCTATCCGTCCTTCCTGCCACGACGACATAAAAATGACGCATAATTTAAGTTACACTGAATCACACTTTCTGAACATCTCTAATTCAATATATTCAGAAATTCAAACTTACTGCAATGGCATGGCTGTTGCTGATTATTTAAACGAAGACAGTTGTGAACGTGATTCAGATGATCAAATGATGGATTGGAAAAAGGAAATGCATTGACACAGTTAGAAATTTTTCGCATTAGGCTTCCTGGCTTTGCTTTGGTCATCGGTCGATGATGTAGCAAGCCGCGTTGTTTGTGTACTTCACTCCAGCACGGTATGCAGAGATACATAAGGCAGCAAAGTTCCGGACATAAATACCGAGCAGCAGTCAGATTGCAAATCTCACATTGAACACAATCCATCAAATATGGCTTTATCTCTATCTAAAATTTTATGCTGTAATTATAAAAGGAACCAATTTCGTTTCTCACCTGTCTCCCCCAATCGGCACATTTAAGCTTCTATTTTACAGTCATTATATATAAAAATTTGGAAAAATGAACTTACTTCTTTCACATGATCACTTGTTGTTAATGTTATCAGATGCATTGCGATCGCTGTTAGGTAGGATTCACGATTATCGAAAATTACCTGCGCTGCTCCTTTCGGATACTTTGTTTCAATATCAACTTCTAGAGAAACATATACAACATCACCGATAGTCTGCTGAAGCAGCATTGCAAGCTCCGCTGAAACATAAAATAATATTTCAAATCATTATTCAACAGTATTCACACAAGACAGCATACCACCTACACTAACCTCGGAGTCTGAAGCTATATAAAAACTGAACTATTTTTAAGAAATAAAGAAGAAAATTGTTTATTCTTTTACAAAAATTATTTCAGACAAGGATAAGAGCGATGATAGCATTATGCAATTGCAAAAAAGTAATGTAATTTTTCTTGAAAAAAATTTCCTCTAACTGGTGGTGAAGTCATTCAATATGTTAAATGAACAAAAAAATCTGAGGGCGCAAAAACATGCATTTATTAACATAAATTATGAAATTACAGCGTTAAAGAATTAAGTTTCATTTCAAGCCAAAATTAGCAAAAAGTTATGATATGGCAAACTGACATGCAGTTGTTGTACGCGGTATACCACCGACGAAAACAGAATACCGATCAGATAGTAGCGGTGCATTCGTCACACGATGTGTCTGGTTGCTAAGAGTCCAAGGTTTCACTTGTACCTGTAATTTTACTATGCTTCAAATGTTTATAGTTTCCCAGTTCAACTTAACTAACTAGGCTTGCTCTTTTGAACTCTTTAAATCGTGAACTAACCACTTTAACATCTTTTTCACCATTTTTCAAAGTAATGAGCAGTCTTCCTTGCTTGCAAATGCATTGGCTAACGAGATATTCGACAGAGCGGT
>JARVGP010001802.1:0-10813 GCA_029876185.1 Mansonella ozzardi | reverse complement strand
TTTTTTTTTTTTTTTTATAAATTTTTTTTTTTTTTTTTTTTTTTTTTTTTTTTTTGAAAAATATAGAAAATAGAGCACATTTTAATTAAAAATAATTTGAACAAGTTTAACATTCATTCAATAAAATTATTTGATTTTCAAAAAAAAAAAGAAAGTGGTATAGCAAGAAAACGAAAGACAACGAATCATACACATATTGTAAAATATTTTTCATTCATTCTTGAGATATTTTTTTTTTTTACAAAATTTCATATTTTTTACTAATATTGATTTTATATTTATTGTTTACTTGTTTTTGTGTTTTTTTTTTTCATCTTTCGCAATAAAATAGTTAATCATTAATTTGGACTTCAATTTAGGTTACAGATAAATGGGTAAGAAAATAGGAGTAAAATATTCATTTCGACAAATGTAATCAAAAGATATTTTATGGAAATTAGCAAAGGCAATTAATTTATTATGAAAATAGATGCTACTATATATATGTGAATTAGTTAGAATAATATTAATTCAAATAATTTGAAGATAACTAACAAATATGATAGTTTTAATAAAAATTTTATACATCATTGTTAATTTTAAATTGAGGCGCATCCTTTGAATTTTCGTTCATAAAAAAACATTCGTCCGTTAAACATTTCATTCATTCTTATCAAATATATTATATGTTATATAATTGGATGAAATATTTCCAATCTTTTTTCATTGTTTAGTTATCCCATATATTTTTAGAATTTTTTTAAAATTTCTTTTTTCTCTTTTCTCTTTCTCTCTCTGTTCAAGCATGAATTTTTTTTTTTTTTTTTTAAAAATCTAATATGCATTGTAAAATTGAAAAATTGTCACTAATGATTGGTGATGCGCCACATTCCTGATAAAGAAAAATTCACCGCGCTGTTGTTAACGTGATGCGCAGAGCATTATAATATTAGACTTGTTCGATTTTTTTAAGGACTCTTAATAGACACTGAAATAGCCCTATTATCAATAGTAAACCCATCACTATTGTTAACTTGTACAGGACATTATTATTATAGTATTAGAATTCCAATGTTTTTTTTTTTTTTTTTTTTAAAAACATTTCCAACAACAAAATTGAAACATTCCAATCATTGATAATTGATAAATGTTAGTAAATTATATAACATTGATTATTAGAATTACAGAATTATATGGTAATTTTATAATAAATTTATTATATTATTTAAACTCATTTATTTTTTCCTTTTGTCTAAGAGGGCCAGAGAAAAAGAGGGGAGGGAAGAGAGAGTGAGAGAGAGAAGGAAAATAAAAAATAATTGCATATGTTTGCCAGATGTTATTTTATAAAGAAACCTAATATTTTTAGTTTATTCAAAAAATTTTTGTTGTTAGTATCTCTTTGATTTCATAGATTTTTTGTTTTCTATAATCTATACATTCTTAATTTTTTTTTTCCTTCTGTAAAAGTAAAAATTGAAAAGATACAAAAAAAAAAAAAAATTTTAATCGGTCACAAAAAATTTCTCATCTTTTTCCTTTATTTATACTGTAATTCCTTTGATGCATTGTAAATTTAATTAAAACATTTTCCCATTGTATAAAAATTTGGTTTGGGAATTAATACTAAAATTCATTGATGACAATACTAAAGCCGGAAAATGTTTTTCGTTAAATGCATTCAATTAGTTACTTTTTGATACGTTTCATTTTTTCATTTATGTAAAAAATAATTAATTATTGCTTCATTTTGCAGCGTAGCAATTTCTCTTTTTTCTTTTTTTCTTTCGAACAAAAACGGGTGACAATGGTGGATAAGGACGGCTTAGAGGAAGCTAATCGAATGTTCAATTTAGCGCTTGAAGAGCTCAATTTTATTGCTGATGGTAAATAATTTTGTAATTTTAATTTTTTATTGTTTTCGTTTTATAAAATTTAGCGAAAATCTATTAATTAAATTGTAAATGAAACATTCTTCTTTGTCACATACCAATGTAAAAATTATATTTATCATAAATTCAATTTCTTTTCAAGCGAAAAAAAAAGGGAATGAAAAACTGTATGAAATGATGCGCTCAAGCATTCAATAAAATTGTTCCAAAAAATAATAATAATTTTAATCTCTTAAAGTTATTGAAATTTATAATCTTGATTAAAAATTTTCCTTCATTGGAATAGTACACCGTATTCCATATGAATAAAAAAGTGGGTAGTATCAAAAACGTATTATCAAAACTTACTGTCTAGTATTTACATAGCACAGTGGTTGTTAAATGAAATAAAAAACTTATTGTCAGCTAGCATATGATTGATAAAACCGATCTTTATCAGCTAGAAATATGATTGATGAAACCGATTATATTTATCGGCGACATGTAGTATCGCCGTATCACTAAAATAGATCAATCGTTCCAAAACTTTCTAAAACAAAAAAACAAAAACGTTCTAAAACAAAAAAAATGATTTTTTTCATGAGTGAATCGTCTTTTTTCCATTAATATTAATTTCTTTTTTTTCTTTCAACTTAAAAATAGTTCATTTTTTCTGATTAATTTTGTTAAGATTAAAAAAAAAACAAAGATGCAAAGTTTTTCTTTTTCTTTCTTTTCCTTTCAAAAATGTAATTGAAACTTTCATTCATACAATACTTTCAGCTGTTACAATTACTGTTTAAATAAGTTTAAATAATAGAGCTTTTATCAACTCTTTCAAACAACTTATAAAATTTTTTTTCCTCTTTTCTAAAATGCCTAAGAGAATTACTGGCTGTTGATGTGTTTTAGCAACTACACAAAATGTCGAATGATAAACTTTCTCCATTCTTTTTTCTCCTTTTTTCCTCATGTTTCTCTCATTCAAATGATATTTTTGTAATTTGGAATTTTTCTAAATTCTCGTAATTTATCAATTAATTTTTAATTTTCATTACTTTAATTGAATTTGTCTACATCTTTGATCATGCAACAGTTGAAGAAAAATTATGCAAATCACTATAACATAATTCATTACAGTTTTTCTTACTGACTGAATTACATAATTACATTTTCTAATTGAAACTTTTTTATTTGCAATTCCTTTATAGATGCAAATTATTTTTAAAAAATTCATTTCTTTTTTAAATTTTTATGGTTTTTTAATTTTCAATCTATATTTTGTGCCTTTTTTTTTTTTGAACATAATCACTAAATCTCAATGCAAAATTTTTTTGCTTTTTTTCAACCAAAAGAAGAACTAAAAAAAGTTTTAATTGCATAAACTATCTCATGTCTATTTTTTTTAAAATATTTCTAAGGTATTCCACAATATCATTGTATTCGATTTATTTTAATATAAAATAAATTTTCTAACATTTCCTGGATTTCTATAAATTTATTTATCATCATTTTTCATTGAACATCCTCAGTTATATTTACACTTAAGAAAATAAAGATAAGAAAACAAAACTTTTTAATTTTAAAATCCTTAAAATTTCAACAAAAAAAAAATCAACAACTGATACGTTTGCAACAAAATTGACACAATTAACGTTAATAACGGTAATTTCAAGCGATTCATAGACAATTCATTTATCACTTAAATTTAGATGTTTCTTTTTATTCTTAAAATTTTTTTCCTACGCAAAGCTATTTGACAACTTATTGATTCTTTCCTTCTACACAATAGGTCGATCGACCATTTATTCCATTGCTGATACATATATATATATATATATATATGTATGTGTGTGTGTGTGTGTAGTAGGTATGTGTGTGTGTGTGTATGTGTGTGTACATATGTACATGTATATACAGTTATGTATGTCTGTATTTGCATGTATGTATGTATGTGTATGCGGTTTTCTTCACCAGTATTGGCGTTTACCCATTTTAACGATCCGATCATTCCTCAACCATGCAATTATTGCTAATGTTATCGAATCATATTTCGTAAACATTTTTAAATGTTTTTTAATTTTTAGAAAATTTTTTGTTGAAATTTCATCAAGCAAATTAAATTGATGAGTGAAATGGGAGAAGGAAAAGGGAAGAAGAGAAGGTTGATCATATGATCGTACCACTGTCGTTTACTATAACGATATTTGTTCGTTTGGTTTAAAAGTTCAGATTTAGATAATTTAAATTTGCAAACGTACTTTGTCACCTTTTTCATTCAATCTATTTATCTTCTTGAACTAATTTTTTACTCAATCAAGTAGTAAGTAGTAAGTGAAAGATCATCGTTAGTGACTTCAATTTAAATTTCATTTATTTTCAACCAAATTTGCTTAGCATTGAAATTTCACATAATTTATTACATTTTCAATCCGAAAATTAAACCAAAGTAATTTCTTAGTATGAATAATTTACTATTGCATAAATTCACTTTCCAAATTTTGAAAAAAAAAAGAAAAAATAATCTTCTGCATGAATGATTGTCTTGTCTTTTAAAGTTAAAATTTGGATAATCCAAGTTTTAATCGATTATAAAACTTATGAAGGTATATAGATATTACATTACCATTATTTTATTAAGGCATTTTTTTTTTTGGACTGATCAAATAAGTTTTTACCCTCATTTTTCTGTAAAATTTGATCAAATTATTCATTTCATCGCAACATTAAAGCCAAAACAACAATTGGCAGTACATCAAAGTACAACGAAACATAGATGTCCGAGAAATGGTTGAAAAGTCATAAAAGTATTGACGCAACAAAGGCACACTGTTGCTTACTACACTATCATAAAGCCTTAACATTTAGACGATTTGAAATTCGAGTAATTTGAATAGATTCCATTAACTTCTTTCTAAAATCATTGTGCTTTATAATAGCAAAAATTAATATTGGTGTTTCATTTTTTGCTTTTTTCCTGAAGTTTTAAATTTGAATATTAGATTCAACTTGAATTAAATAAATTCTGATAACTAGGTACGGTACAAAATTAATCTAAAGAAATGTTAAAATTAAAAACACCATTGCTTAAAGATAAATTTAAAAACAAAACTGTTTGTAAAATCTTTTTTCATAAATTGCTTTGAATGGTTTGTTCAATTTTGATGATGGCAGGACATAACTGTCACATTTAAATTCTATGAATTTCATCTTTTTTTTTTCGTAGCTTTATCAAATATTTAAGTAATTATCCAATAACGATGCATATCTATCAGCAAAAATATCATCATTATCATTTGATTTTTTGTGTTCGCAATTTTAAAGAAAATGAAAAAAAGTTTTTTTTTTCTTTTTTTCTATTTCTGACCATTCTTTCGTATACCTATTATTATGACAATTTTAATAAAAATACTTTTTCATAATTTAGAAGCAATTCTTATTTCTTTGAAATTTCAAAAGCTCTGTTAGACAATCTAAACACTGTTAGCTAATATTTGGAATATGAAATGAATAAACTCTAACTGAAATTAAAATACTTTTGATCGATGCAAAATAATATTTATCCAATATAGCACATTTGATACGGTTACTTCAATAGAAAAACCTATCATTGTATTTAATTTTCAATTGAAATTCATATCAAAATGGAACAATAATTGGACCACAGTTGGAAGTTGTGCGAAGAAATAGTAAAGAAAGAGTTGCAGTGGAATTAGTTAGTTAAAGTTTTGGCAAATTATGAAATTCTATGGCCATCTTTCTGATCGGATCAATAGACAAGGACAAATATGCGCCGGAAAGTTGTATATGTTTTTCAGTTATTTAAACTGAAATTAGATTTATTCAAAGGATTCTTGGAAATCGAATTTGAAAGCGGATCCTTAAAATAGATTTTTATAACAGAGAAAGTAAAATTTTATTAGATTCATCAATTTTGTAGCTTCATTTGTGTTTTTATCATAGATTAATTGTTTTATTTATTTAATAAGCAATTGTCTTTGTCAGATCTTGCTATTTATAATTAATTCCTTAATTTAACCTTTTGTTGACAGACTATTATTATTTGCACTAATTATTACATCATCATTCTCATCATTTATTGACTTCATTTTATAGAAATACTTTTTTTTAAAAAAAAGTGCTTTTCAGTGTGATTTAAAAGATCAAAATTTAACCTGAAATAATCATATTTATAGCTCGCAATTTTATAAATTTTGTTCTGTTCGTCGAATTGAAAATAGAATTTGAAAAATGATTTTAAAATACTTCACTTTGCTATTTCAACTGAAACTGAAGATTAGTAACCATGAATAAAAATTTTAGGTACTGAACAGGCAAGTGTTATAGAGATTACTAAAACAGTTTTTCCAACGAAAAAAAAAATGATTAACAATGATAATACCGCATCAGGAAAAGATAACATTCCAGTAAATAATATGCAGGTATGTGATACAGGTTATCATTACCTTACTTTTTTTTTCTGTTCACAAAAATATATTCATCAATAAAGTGATGTCTAAACTTCTGCTTCGTATTGTGATTTAGTGAAATCATTTGTCTTCAAATTTCAGAAAAATGACCATTACATGATAATTTTTCATCCATTAATATGGAAAAGAAATATAAATTTAATTATGCTGAAATTTTCCTCCTTTTTGTTTTTTTAAAATTTCATTAAACAATACTTTTGTAGAGATAGAGAAAGTTGGTATAAATCTCTTGCAAAGCTTAAAATTAAGCAGAAATAATTCGAAACTAATTTTTAAAATATCATTTTTTTTCATGTATAAATATACAAATGCATTTTTTTTCTTCATTTATTTATGTTTTAGCTTTTTTAGTTCAATCTAAATGCTGCTAACATCACAGGAGATTTTGGAAATGTAGACGAATAATTTTTAATTAATTTCTGATCAGTAAGATACAGTACATTCCTCATTAAAATTTTTGCAGACATTAAATTGGAATTCGTCGGTGACTAATTGGATAGATTACGAGAATGAAAATCATCGAGATTCGGGTACAAGTAGCAGTGATGGGATGCCTACCTCAGATGCTCCTACCTCATCTACCACCTCAACTAACATCAGTATTTTTAATGCTCTTTTACAGGTAAAAATTAAATCACTTTGCGAATTTATAAAACATAAAGATTATTTGCTGCTATCTTAACTTTAATCGTATTATTTATATCGAAATTACCTAAGTTATCTATTTTAATTTTTATAAAGTTAAATTTCTTTATGATTTCAAAATAAATATGTGAAAGGAAAATAATTTAAAGATTTTTATGATGCTTACCAAAATCTAATTATTTTGATAATAGCAAATAACTTTAAATACTCAAGTGAGAAGGACACATAGTAGTGACAAGTCTTAGTAAATTCCATCAAAGATACATCATTGATTTTTTAATTAAAACATGATTATATTGTCATTGGTTAAGTGGCACACCATCGTGATAATTACAAAGCATCACGAAACATCTGTTTGAGAGGATCTAAATAGGCCTGGAATGCACTGCCATATTTTTATCGTCGAAAATTATACAGCTCCAAACGCTCGATGACGATTAACTCATCCATCTACTGAACCAAACAGAATGACTTATGTCTAATAACATGAGCTTATCTTGAAAAACTAATGCATGTTCATAATCAATGTGCAGTGCCTGTAGTGCTTCCGCCATTATTGGTTGATACATTAGTGAATGATTTGATTATTTTAATGGTAATTAATGCAATTTATATTATTTCGTTTCAGCTAACTTAATTTCACTTTAATTACAATTTTCTAGGAACTGAAACAAAAATTAACCTTTACAGTTAAAGGAATTTTTGTATTAATATGTCGTAATAGTAGGAAGTCCTTCAAAAGATGATTGTTTACAATCGTTACAAGTTTACACTGTTTACGAAGAGCGAAATAAATGTCATGAGGATTTTACACTTTACTGTTAAATTTGCAATTTCACCTAACTGTGGTAGTCATTAAACTATATTGGTCATTTATAGTTTACTAGCGCTTATTGATGTATACTAGAAATTTTTATATTTTCGTTTGAACTTTATTTGCAATTTTATGCCGACTGAATTAATCAAACGATAAATTTATCAATGGTAAACATATCGAATATTATTCTACGACATGCACAATTTTGCTTATATTTATGAAAATTTATAAATTAGCTTCAATTTCGTACTTAAGAGTTAAATTATTTAAAATCATAACATGAGTATAGAAACGCATAATGCTTAAATTCAAATACATAAACGTACAATAACATATTTGTTAATATATAAATAATCAAATTAATGAGCAAAAAAAAAGTGACGGAAGTAATTAATGGAGAAATAATAATTAGCATGAGGATGATTCATTATAGTTATTAAAACTGATTTTTCGTGAATTTTATTGCATTAGGCATTTATCATTAGGTATGTACCCGAAATATTTTTTTTTTTGAATGTTATAACGTTTAGCTGACATTAACTGTTTATCAAAATAATGTCAATCAAAATTTTTTTTCACTGCTGATGTTTTATAATTTGCCGTTCAAAATTGGTTAGCAGCAGAAATTTTGTGCGATATAGTAATACTTATAATTTATAAAATTTTGTATAAATAAGATGAAGTAAACTTATCAGTGGATAACAGACATGTGAAAGAATTGATGAGATGTTGATATGAAATGAACTCGATAATGACTGCTGTATAATGTGAATTATTTTGACGGAGCATGCATCAAAAAGGAAACAGAAAGTTTCATCAAAAACCATATTACTAATCATTGTTAGGTTTTGAAACTGAAAGTCATTTTTCGGTAGGATTAGAATACATGAAATGTTCTTTTTTTTGGGTATTGATTTGTTAATTTGTTCAATTCTTCTGTTGCGAGAAACAATTTTTGGCCTCAAATGTCAAATAGCAAAATTTTTTTTGAAACGATGTAAAATTGCAAAAATTATTGTAATGCAGGCATATGTTACGTAAAACAGGTCAAATGTTGCGTGAATGCAATTTCATTGATAAAAACATATAAAATAGCAGTTTCTGTGATAATTTAAATTGCATGCTTTGAAATGCATTTTTGAAGTGCATGGGTATGTTCGCTTTTTTTACTGTTTCAATATTTTAAATCAAAAATTTTTTAAGGCAATTGATCGAAACGAAATATCGAGTAAGCCTGATCTAGAAACACGATTGAAAATTATGAATTGGCTCTGTACCACTGAAGAGATTAACAAAATAGTGAGTTTTTCATTTGAATTTTTACAATTTCTGTCGGAGATTGTAGTTCCAAGATTAACGATTATGGAAATAAAAATCATAATAAATATTATTTTTTTTTTTCAAATATACTTATAGTTTTTTATGTTATAAGGAATTATTAATGTGACAATTTTAGGAGAAAAAATTAACAAATTGTTTGAAAAAACATTTAATAAGGTCTCCGGAGATTTTGCATTTAAAAAAAAAAAAAAAAAAACAAAAAACAAAAGAGGGAATTGGGATAAAAATGATTATAGTGTTTTATTCATTTTTCTTAATTTTTTTTGCTATTATTTTGATTATCACGTTATTTCTGGTTACTATGTCGTGCTTAATTTTAGCATGTAAAGTTTAAAAATTTCATCGGCTTCATGATTTAAATTTGAAAATAGCAATATAATTATAACAGACGGGAAATTTTATGTAAAAGAAACACTACGCTATGTCATGCTTGCTTTATAAAATTATGATTAATAGTTAAATTATACTTAAATTTACTTTAACCCAAAATAAAACAGTGCTTTTATAACAAAATAAATACTTTTTGTCAGAATGGCACGTTGGAATTGCAATAGCTAGGCATTTGATTTGAAAATATTGTTGTGGAATTGATATTTTTTTTTTTGAAACTTTAGAACCCTGAACTAAATAACATGGTTACTTCTAATTTCGGCATCATATACACTTATTTCAATGATTATATGTAAACTACAATTTAAATTTCGAATTTCAGTTTTAGTCATAGTTTTCTGAAAAGAGAAAACAAACGACTGCATTGTATTTCATAGGCTGATATTCATTGCTGATGACATCAGATTTATTTCTGCGTTTGAAAAACATATAGTTAAAAATCTAAAATTATTCGATGTTATTCAAAAAAAAAAAAAACATGTAAAATAACTGATAACAACAATTGCCACTTTTTTTTCTTTGCTCCTCACTTAAACGAAACGACAGGATTGTTAATTACTTAGATAATGAATGTTAATTATGGAAAAATTTATAAGAATTTCATACGATTCTTTTTTGCTTTTTATCCGAATTTTATGCCATCAAAAAAAGGAAAATATGAGAAGGCGAGTGCAGTTTAAAAAACGCTACCATTAGAATTTTGCAATAAATGAAGAATTAAATGAAATAATATTATTTAATTTTCTATTTTCGAATTTTACCACTCAATAAATTGCAGCAAATTCGCATGTGTGTGTATCATTAGTGAAAATTTAATTATTGAATTCACTAATAATTCATTAAATAATTTTCACTTTAATTCCAAAATAATTTGCATTTGATCAAATTTTACTAATTCATTATTTCCGAATAAAAGATTTATATTCGACAAATTTTGCATTTTTATTTCATGCTAGTAATAATTCATCATTTTGTCCATTATTAGTGCCAATATGTTAGTAAGATTATGATAAAATTCTTCGGAATATAATAGCATTTATCATATCTATGCTAGCTTGTCGTTGTGGAATTCCGTTTCAAAAATTTTCAGAAAACTTAAATTGTAAAGCTAAGGAATGTTCATTCCTAGAACAGTTGCTGTTGTGGAATGTGTGTATGTATGTATGTGTATATGTAGTATATGTATATGTATGTGTGCGTGTGTATGTGTGTATGTGTGTGTGTGTGTGTGTGTGTGTGTGTGTGTGTGTGTGTGTGTATGTCTTGTTAGCAAATCTTTC
>JARVGP010001801.1:0-10787 GCA_029876185.1 Mansonella ozzardi | reverse complement strand
TTTTTTTTTTTTTTTTTTTTTTCAATTCTTTCTCGGTTTTTTATGAACCTGACTGACGCATATTCAGTTTTTGTTGCACTGTAATGCATATTTTCATTTTATACGTAAGGCATTCCAAGAGACTAATTACATGATTTTCGAAATACAACGAATCTAGTAATTTTTTTTAAAAAACCTATTTTTTGATCCAATTTTCGAGTATTTTCAAATTAAATGATCCAGCTTTGTGGTAATGAGCACAACTGTGAACTTAAATAGAAGTCGCATGGATTTCTCAGCTGAACAGTTATCGTGTCCTTTTCAGCCATCAACGTTTTCGAATTCGGATCCAGTAGTAAATGTTTCTGAGAGAGAAATACGGCTGATTCGACGTCTGAGCCTGCCAAACATAAATCAGTTAATTGAAACTTTGGGTCCTTGGCCTAATGCATTTACTCCATCCGATCACATACCTCTCGTTGCTGACTTTGTCTTACAATAATTATGTTCTTATAGGTTGTAGCGATAGCTATCAAGAGTTATGAATAAAATATTGGAAATCAGATAATAATTTTTGCTTTTATTTCGTGACGATATGCAAAGGCACTGTTGACAGCTTTGGTTTGCTCATGAAAGGCACAGAGGTGAATGAATTCCCATATATCCATTATCCACTATATATGCCACTATTCATTAGGTCACGCATTTGTGTGACCTAAAAAAGGTCAGACAATTGGAAGTTTTCCTTGTCAGTTAAATACATCTCATGTCTTCATTTTTTTATAGCATCTCAGTCTTCATTTGTTCTGTTTTCGGAAATTTTTCCAGTTGAAATAAAATTGCCGCTCGGATGCAAGTGGTAAATTTAATTCGATTCAACTGTTTACTTTATTACTAATAATTTAAAATTATAAATTGAAATTGTTTATAAATTGCGATTATTTAGCACAATAAAAAAAATCCCAAAATGCTGAAGTTATCCGTTTCATAGACATACAATTTAAAAAAGGCAATTAAACAGAAGAAATTAGAAAATTTTCATAAGCATCTTGTCTCATTCTAGTGGTAAAGGTAATTGCCATGTAATTAGAAGTGAATCGGCATGAAAAAAAATCTTAATCAAACATTTATTTATTCATTATTAACCTAGAAAAAAGGCAAGTTGATATATTAACTTATTGTTATTTGAATATCTCTGACAGCTATAAAAATTAATGATTACATGACAGAAGTTATTTAATATTTATTTTTTCATACAAAGTGGTAAGCTTTCAATATTTTTAATTTTTGGATATTTCAAATAACTGTGTTGGAAGGAAAAACAGGAAAATTATTGGTTTTTTGAATTTCCTCGCATTTAGGAAGAAAAACTGTTAAAAGGAAAAATAAAATTAGATACTTCCAAAGACACACGTGAAAAGTTAGGGTTGAATTATGAAATTTATCGAAAAGTAAGAGCAAGTCAAAGACAATAAGAAGTGTAAATTAATATAAATTGGGAAAGTCTCTGCGGATTAATATTTTTCAAAACTTACAGGATACTATTTGAGTTATGATATGAAGTAAACTTAAAAGGTCAGTAGAAAGTCAAGTTAAAACTCGCAATCTGCTAATTTCTAAAGTTTCAGAGTTTTTGCAGATTTTTGTTTTGATTTTAAGTAAGCTCATAAATTGGATCTTCAATCATCATTAAAATGCTTGTAATTATATTAGTTGGTCGCGAACCAATTATTTAGGCATTACATAATAGATTTAAGCGTATTCATCCGTAAAAGTATAGCTTTTGCAGAAAATTCTGAAGATCGTTTATAGAGAAAAAAGTCTGGAATTTTACAGAACAAAATGACGACCTCGAGTACTTATTCGACTACCTCATCAATGTGTGCAGGTGGTATACCCAGACCAATCGACCATACACCAGATGAGAAGGAATTCCAAATGATTCTGATCCCAGAAACAAGAATCATTTTCATGTGCACTAAATTTAATAAGCAATTAAAAATGAGAAGAATATTTTTGTCACTATTCAATAATATAAAACTTCGTTAATGAATTATCCAAAAATTAAATTCCCAAAATTTGAATTGGATGAAGCTGAATTACTGAAATATAGAACTTAATCAGAAATTAAATTCTTAATTGCTGCAGATCTTTAGGGATGCAAATATTGGTGTCTCACCAGTAACAGCAACTGTCATACTTCATAACAATACATCACTAATGCAAGCATTCAAGGTCATCCTTTCTTCAGGCTTTACTTAGCATTCGATGGTCTTCGCTCTCATTTTCTAAATCATCCATAGAAATGCCAATCTAGCGCCTCTGTCTACGTATCTGAATTCCCTTAAAACTTGGATGCGCTTCCCTAAGGTTTCAGTTCACATCATCATACAAAAATATTAAAGTTAAACATAACAAATACAAAATATCTAAATGGAAGAATTATTGCAACCTTAATCTGCTGTTTAACAGAATATAAGATGGTTTATGTATTGAGAAATAAAAAGCAAGAATTTTCTTGCTACCGTGATCTTATGAAAAATTTAATTAAATACAGGTGAAATGTACTGCAAACAATATGTTTATCATTAAGCCAGCGCATGGAATCATTTCTCCGAATGAAAAAAAGGTTCGTTTGAGGAAAATTCAATATTAAGTTGCATGGAATATATATGTCTCTAGATTACTTTTTATCAAAGAATATAACTTCACATTCTTATTGCTTTGTAATTTTTCAAATCAACTGTTGGTAATTTCAGAATATTAAAGTAACATTCAAGTGGAAAGATGTGCCGAAAGATGACTTACACTTCATTTCATTTTATCATATTCGAATTAACAAAGTAGAACTCCAAACTTTTTCCCTGTAGTTTACTCTTATTAAGCAATTACATTAGTTTTAAATGAAAATTGGAGTCGACATATGTGTGATCTTTTGCGTTTTCCTATATCTCATACCACATTCCCGTGATAATTCATGTTCGGCCAATTCTGATTTCGATGATTTTCAAGAGAAAACTTTCACAGATTAAATTTAATTGCAGGAAGTTTGCAATATGAAGCCACGAGAAATATTTGAAAAATATAAGCCTGAAGGTGTGAAACGTGTTCAATGTCAATTCAAAAACGCTGATGGACAGCCAATTCATCCGGCTGATCCGAAACCCACCACAGAGACTGTGTTATATCCACCTGACTCATCAATAAGTCAATCTCCAACGAGATGATATATGCTATAATACTTCAAAGTATGATAACACAATTAAAATGGAATGAATGAAATTATTGCATCGAGATATGTTGCAGTAAATTCAATCTAATACCAATCGCTTATTTAGACAAATTAAATAATTTTTGGAACTTAGTTTTTTTCAAAAAAAAAATCTTCATTAATTTGCAAAGAAAACTTTACCCATATTTTCTTATGCTTTTGATGATTGCTTGCATAAATTTCTCATTTTTTTGTAAATTTTGACATAGTGTTTATCAGATTTGAAGCAGGTTTGAAGTTGATTTTGTAAATAGCAAAGCAAAGTCTCAACTGTTCAATCAAACTTCAACTGGTCAATTTTTGCATAACACAACAAAAAGTATCGCGGAAGGAAACGGTGATAGTTGCAGCAAAAATCTCGTAAGCTTAATGAATGCATATTGGATGAGGTCATTAAGGGCTCAACATGACAATTATTGTTGATTATCCTAAAATATCGAATTACAGCTCTGTAATGTAATAATTGATCTTTCATTATTTTGTATCTTTCAACTCAAAAATACACAAATGAAGGGTTGAAAAAATATTGTTGTTGTATTTTGTTTCTTATGGCGCATGGATATGAGATACATGGAGATGCATTTTTATTATTCGGCCCATTTTCTATTCCTAAAACAAGGATGGGCATCAAGGCTGGCAATTTAAAATGTTTCAGAACTGAATTGCACACCATTTATTGCACTATATATTAAATTTGATCTTAATAGATATTAGATTTGATCATAACAGATTTTAGGTACTTTAATGACATAATTGCAGTAAAAGATACTTATTTCCAAACAGAACAAAATTTTCTCTATCACTGATGTATAGTGCCTTTTTTTTATGTCTGTATTCGCTAAGTGAATAACGTCCTCAATGTGGCCGCACGGTTAAATCATCTAAAAATTCAGGAGGCCAGAGTTATAAGAAATTATAATGAAATAAGAGACTTACATCGAAAGCTGTATTGACCAGATTACCTTGTTTATCTTTATAGCATAGCTTAGAGATGATGGAGAACTATCATTTTCTTTGCTACCCAAAAAATTTTAATGTAACAAGTTTTAATATATTGGCATTTCTTCTTGAATCATATAAATGAAATTCGTACTATTGTTTTCTTGCTTGCACTCAGATACAGCAGTTCCTCATAACCATTGCCCGTATTCAATTTGCTGACTGTACTTGAAAGTGAATTAGTCAATGTACAAAATTAGAATATAACCATTTGATCAGGTAGTAAAATAATATCATGAACATCCATGATATTATTTCCCTATTCGTATGTGAAATTGTGAATCAATTTAGACAATAAAAGCGAAAGACAAATGAAAGATAAGAATCCACTGTTGATAGGAATGATATTGATTCAGTTGATAGTGGATATTGGCTCTTGCAAAACATCAATGATTTATTGGATTTAAATTCATTAACAAATCGTATTTGAGCTAATATGTTCTGTAATTGTTACAGAAGAGAAAACAAAAATTTTATTTTGAAATTTTTATATTATTCGGTGCATAGAAAATAAGTTACATTTTCGGCAGTTCAAATACATGCCCTTCACCACGATCCTTTCCAAAAAAGTGCCAATGAAAAAAAAATCTATATTCTCTTTAGATGTATCAATTCATCCTGTAATTTATAAATTGCAGAAATTTTGAAACTAATCACAGAACAAGTCATCTTTTCATTGCATAGAGAATTGTTTACTTTGTACAATTCATTTATATGCTTCCAGAATTATTCCACTTCCTAACAGATGTATTTAAATGCTACTGACACTATTACACAATGTAATTAAATAACAAGTAATATTTAAAACGCATTTAAAAGACTGGCAATTGCTTAAGTCATGAATTTTAATTAAATATCGCTCCAACTGTATTGAAAAATGTCGGATTAAAATGATTTTTGGAGCTAAATCGCAGCTAAATCGACATTATCTCAGGATGATATTAAATATTAGAAAAAATATAAAAAGGAGAGAGCACACTCATAGGAAATCTATCTAAACTAACAAAACTATATACTTTATCAATGATGGAGGATAGAAAGCAGGGAAAAAACGGCGTATTCGAAAATTAGCTTTTCAGAAGATTATTTTGTCGCATCTTTTCTTTTTAATTTTTCCTCCTACTTTTTGGTTAATTAATTTTAACAGAGACTATTTTATCTAGTTCAAAATGATACTGTTATTTAGTTCTTTCTCATGTTAATCCCAAGAACACATCATGCGTACCTTTCATTTTGTTCTTTGTATTTGATTTTCGAAACTACTTGCGACATATGCCGAAAAGAATATTAACTCAATATATTTAGAAATATATTGAATAACGTTTTGTAATGCGTCATTGATGATACTTGAGGTAGAGGAAGATTTCATTAAGATGTATTTTAACGAATTTAGTGAAACATTTCGTTCTATGTATTTGTCGTTGAATCCTTAAATTAAAGTCAAAAGTTCATTAAGATCATCGGTTTTAAGGTGATAACAATTAAGATAAGCAACCTTGGCTTTATGCTTTCACAATTCTCTTCTTATGGCTATTTCCCTGTACTTTTTCCAAGATAATGAACTCATTGTCATCAATCATTTGGTTATGTCATCATATATACTTCATAAACCAGTGAAAAACAGTTTTACTTTTTGAAAAAGAAAAGAAAGAAAAAAAAAAGAGAAGAGTGAAAGAAATTGTGTTGTACATATATCGAGCACTTACTGTTCTGCGCACGAAAAAACCAAATTTTGCTCTAAGCTCTAAAGCAAATTTCCATCTGAGGCACTTAATTGCATTCTCCAATTTCATTTCTTTATTCCAAGTACAAGTTTCAAATGTCAGTTTAAAATGTACTTCGCTAGTAATGTTTGCTAATTTCTGAAACATGAATTCATTGCTTGCTGATAGTATCAAGCAGTCATTTATGTCACTGTTTATTTTTCAAGTAAATCATAGTCTACCTGAAAAGTTATGTCCGAAGATGAAAATGAAGAACACCTATCAACAATCATCTTTAAAATAACTTGACAATAATTGGCCTATAAAATAAATGATCTTTTACTTACGTTCAATAGGATATCATGGAAAGAAAATCTCTGCAATGATACAGCAGCAAAGTATTATTCCGAGTTCAAAAAGTTAAAGTTCAAACAATTTTTTTCTCAAATAGTAAATTGCAAAACCAAATGTATGCCTTAATTCTATAACAAAGGAAAATATTGCTAAATCAAAAACTGATTGTGTTTATTAATTTTTTGTTCATTAAAGTTTTTTGTTTTGTATAAAAAAAAGACAACTTTCTTTTTCTACTTATCAAAACTTAGTATCATTCGAGGTCTTAAATGCCTTATTCATTTCCTTTCCTCCAAGTTTTGCTTCTGCCCATATTTATGATAAAGGAGCATAGTTTCAATGTATTTATCCTAAAGCATACAAAAATTTCTCGGAATCCCTTTTGCGGTGAAATAATTCAAACTTCTATAAACAAACGTAAACACATGTGACAGATATGGAGAGAAAATCTTGGCTTGACATCTTCAGTCGAGCATGCTCGCCATGTTGTGGCAGAGATGATTACTGGCGGTACATCATCTTAGCACTACAGATACGGTTTGCTATCATTCCTAAAAGTATTGCTATAAACAGGGCTGCCAACTAACGGCAAATGATTGGTACGACTTAGATCACTTTGGATTAAATGGATTAATATGACTTAAATCACTTCAATTAAATGGATTCGAACATTTTATGTTGCTTTTGTAGAACATGTTGAGGATAAGCTAGGTACATTATGAAAGTTTAAAATCTGGAATAATTTAGGTCAATTTAGTTAACTAATATGATATCTTGAATATCATTTGGTTGATAAGCTTTATGCATTTATGATACTGTCATTCAGTCATTTTTGTGTCACTTCACAGTCACATTGAAAATGAAATGTGCAGAATATGATTGACACGTTTTAGAATAGATCACGTGGATCAGGGGACCTTACGTTTTCGCGTCTAAACAGATATTTCATGTTTTCTCACTCGTCAACATCCATATAATTTACTAGAGAAAAATTAAGTGAGGTCTATACTAGAAAATACTTGTGCAAAAAAGTAAACACATTATCGCAATTAATTACTATTCATCTAGTTGAATCATGCGGAGAGATTAGCAAACATAAAACGAAGCTGATTAGTAAAAAAAAACTGAAGCAAATTCGTCACTGTTGCAATGAAAATAAGACTAGTTAACGGGTCATACTGGAAAATTCTGTTCCACAAATTACAATTGTATCTTGGGTTATGTTGTTATGATATTTGGATTATATTGCGCATGATATATTGCATTGTTGTTATAGTTGTTATCTTAAGGTAAATTGAAGAAAGCGTTTAAAGCGATTGTTAGTCGGTACTACTTGATTTTAAAGTAAAACTACTAATAGAACAAATAAAGGAAGGAAATTACGAAGAAGTTGTACGGTATGATAACATTACTACTATAACAGGTAGATTTCCCAGAAATGTAATTTGTAGTAAAGAAATTTTGAAATAGTATAATTTTATATTTAATTTATCATGTTGAACCATTTTAGTGACATTCACATTCACATCTATTTATCTCAAATCACTCGATTTTGGAGGTGATCAGTCAACAGATACTTCTTGAATTGTTAGGTTAACTTTTATTGATTACAAGTGTGCTCACCTGCAAGGATGACGATAGAAGAAACCTCAAATTTAGAAGTAAGTAGATAAGTGGTATGCATTTCCGAATTGCTCAAATTTGGATTAGCTATTATTAGTTAACATTCTAGCTGAAGTTTTAATTCAGAATGATAGTTATAATAAAATATGTTCATTTCTAGTTGAATCATATTAGAGGTAATAGAAAGAAGTTATTAGTAATGCAAAAGATTGAAAATTGAATAATTTGCATAACGATTGCTTTTACTCTCTTGTCTTTGTATTTTTGCATTTATTTAAATAGGTGGCTATTGTAATTGTAATGGAAAAAGACATTCTATGCCCCTTACCTTACAGGTATGCGAAGCAATTAAAATGAATTGAAGATCGGTCATTTTACTTCTAGGAAATTTCAAATAAGATAGATTTACACTTAATTCATTTTCAATTCTGGACTTTTATTTTCATTTCAAATTGTATTTTTCTTTCACTATATTGATATTTTATGATTCGTTTGGATGATCCTTTTGAAAGAACTTTATTGCAAAAAATAAAGCCTTTCATTTTTCGGTAAGCTCAAATATGTCTCAATCATTGCATTAGCTTTCCCACATGACAAATGTTGGTTTTATTCATGTAATTAAAATTCAAACATTTATGCTGTAGATTTAAAATTGCATGTTCAAAATTTATTTAGCTTAATACGAGATTATCAGAATTGTTGATCATATGACACAGATCTCCCTGAAATGCATATTGATGCAAATTTTATCTTATCGGAGTGGATTTCCGTCTTAAATTATCTTGAGCTTTCATCGTTTTTTTCTTATATTTCGGATTAGGAAATCTTTATGGACTTCATTTAGAGAAGGAAAAAAAAATTTCCATGTATACTCTGAAATTTAAATGATAGTATTGCTGTGACAACATTCAGTAATTTTATCTTTTCACTTAAATTATGCATTTATTTTAATTCATCATTCATTTATAGTGTTGCCATTCACAGCGGTCAGTTTTTCGGAATTTACGAAAATTTTTCGGTGGTTTAGCTGTTGGTAGTCTAATAGGTTTTGTCATTTTGAAATTTGGATTCGCGGATCTGGAATCTTGTGCTATTGCGATTGTAATGGCAGTGAGCAGCAAATAAGTTTTTTTACTAGTATTAATGTTTTTTTACTAATAATTAATATTGATATTAATTACCGCTCATTGATGATATTAATTACCATTGATGATATTGACATTAATGATTATTAATTACCGATTATTTATTCCTGCTAATATTATTTTATCTGAACACTAACAATGATGTATTTTTAACAACTATATCGAATAAGTCTATCAATTAGATAATTATTATTTATGATTAAAAAAAAATCAATCAAAGCATTGTTTATCAGTTTGATTTCAAAACGTTTCAAATCACGCAAACGCTGACGTACAGTTAAAATTGAATTACGCTGAAACTAACTCTAATTTAATTAATTTTCATATTATTTCACAAAATTTCTGATTTACTCATTGATAGCGAAAGTTGTTAAGTAAATTTTTTGAATGATTTTGGAAAAAAGAGTTGGTAGAAAGGGTTCGAACCTTTGATCTTAACCTTGGTAAGGTTACGTTCAGCAAAGTTTTAATTAATTCTATCAATTTTTGATTGAATAGCGATTTTCTGAACTTTTTTAGAAATAAGAAGAAAAAAGGACTAGTTGCTCAGTTTGGTCATAAGACAGTCAAAAAGGTGCAATCATCTTTTTGGCAAGCATTTGAAGCAAAAGCCGAGAAAATAAGCTCATCAAGGTTAACTAAGGTAATTTTAGTTATTTTTTCATAAAGCATATTTTCTTTATGATATGAATTTAAAATAATATTACGATATTTATAATTTGCAGAAAAATTCATTTTTATAAAAATTTTTATTCGATAAATTTATCTATTAACCATAATTTAATTTATAGAATCGATGATAGCTATAGCAGCATAATTTTGTAATTTTGAGTAATTTTGTAATTTTTGTAAATTTTGCGCATAAGCTATAGTAATAAATTATGCAAGAATATTTGATAAGTGATAAGTTTTGATAAGCTATAGTAATAAATTATGCAAGAATATTTGATAAGTGATAAGTTTTGATAAGCTATAGTAATAAATTATGCAAGAAATTTGATAACTGATAAGTTTTAATAAGCTATAGTAATAAATTATGCAAGAAATTTGATAACTGATAAGTTTTGATAAGCTATAGTAATAAATTATGCAAGAATATTTGATAGAAAATTAAATTAAACAAAAGTTTCAGTAATAAATTGAAATTGAAGAGCTCAAATTTAAGCTAAAAAGTTAAAATTTAAATCGAAAAATGCGACTTTATTTCATATTTACAATAGAATGATGTAATTGTCGTGTTTGGATTCTTTTGTTTTTACAATTTTTTAAAAAAAAATATTTACATATTTTGTAAATAAAAAATTCATTTAAACATTGCGTTGCAAAAGAAAAACATATTTTGAAGTGCATTTCCCAGTTCATAATTAGGACAAGCAATAAAAAAAGGCGGCACGTTGTAATTTGAATTCTTTCACTGAGATTCTAGGTGAAGTACGGGAAGAGTATAAAGAAAGAGGAGGTGAAAGAGGATGGGCAGTAAGTAGTGGAATTATTGTATTGCCATCATTCCATTTGTTTTTCCTGCACTCTTTTGGTTTTTTTTTTTTTGTCATTTAATTGTCTCTTAAGTAATACTGAAATAATGGTACTAAGTAAAATAAGTATTCTAAGTTGCACGTAGTATGGTACTAAGTAAAAAAAGTATTCTAAGTTGCACTTAGTATGGTACTAAGTAAAATAGTATTCTAAGTTGCACGTAGTATGGTACTAAGT
>JARVGP010001800.1:0-10939 GCA_029876185.1 Mansonella ozzardi | reverse complement strand
TGTGTGTGTATGTGTGTGTATGTGTGTGTATGTGTGTGTATGTGTGTATGTGTGTATGTGTTGTATATATTTGTGCACACGTATATATTCTGTTGAAGTATTTTTGACAGTGTTTTCGCTGACAGTTGTTTTATTCAAATCTATCACATCATTCATAACGCAAGTTTTATACTATGGCAATTTTCCTCCGAAAATTTTTTGAAATGTTATTTATTTAACTTTTCATGCCAAAAAAAAAAAAAAAAAAATTCATTTTATTAATTAATTTTTTTCGCTTATTTCGCTGAAATAAATTCAACGCATAATAGAAAAATGATTAATGAATGAAGCAAATATAGCTTTTTTTTCCCGACGACTGAACATTACACGAAAGGTTTTTCATTAAGTTGGAAGTTTTTCGTTGAAGAAATTATTTTTTCACTTTTGTTTTGGTTGTTGTCCTCAGATTGATTGGCTTTGCATTTGAGAAAGCGACTGATGTTCTGTCAAAGTGGAAAGTGTCATTTCTCATTTTTTGTCTTCGCAGAAATAAAAGTTTAAATATATGTGCACTTGTGCACTTCCCTCTCGCATCATGTCATATTTTAAAAAAAAAAAAATGAAAAAACGAAGCAATGAACACTTTTATTATTACATTTCAATGTTTCCAGAAAGAATGAAAAAATTTCTTTCTGCATTTTCACAAATTCTTCGTTTTTTTCTCATTTTTCTGTTTATGAAAAAAATTTGGAGATGAGTCAATGTTAAACTAACCTGCTGAAGAAATAAAAAGAAATAAAGTTTCTTTTAAACAGCTTATTTCAGCACTTACTATTCATCCAATGAGAAAATATTATTTCTTTTTTGTGAAATGAATTTGAAAGAAATTTCAAAAAATTTTTCATTGTGTTTCCTTTTTTTTTTTTGTTTAGGATATTTGAGAGATTATAAATTCAATGATTGAAAGGATTTTCATTCGCAATTTATTTTATCTTTTAGTTTTTTTTTTTTTTTTTTCACTTTAACTTTCAAATAATTTGATGTAATTTTTCAGTGCACGACTTTCATAGACAGATCTCTGAACATCATAACATGCATTTCTTGCTATTTGTTTTTTAATTAAACAAGAAATGAGATGAAATGAAATGTGTGTTGTGACAGTTATAATATTTGAAACTTTTGAATTTTCACGCAAGTTATCTCATTGTTTAATTGAATCAATAATTTATGTCAAAACAAAGAAAGAACAAATCTTTGTTTTTTGAATGTTACCACTAAGACAAAAGATTTCGAAGTTTCATCCAACATTTACTTGCAATTGCAATTGATCATTTTATTTAAAACTTCCACTTTCTAATTGCATCTTTTCTTCGTCGCTTGAAAGAACGTTCAGATTTGTTAATCTTTCATTGTTTTTCTCTTTTTTATTTTTTGCTAGAAATTCTTTCGCTTTGTCCATTCAAATTTTGCAGCAATTTTCAAAGCTAAAAAAAAGGAAATTTTTAATAATTAAATTAAAAATTGCATTTGAAATGATAATTGATAAAATAAATTTGATGCAATCGTTCACTTTTGTACGGTAAAGCAAACGAATACAAAATTATTAATTCAATCATGAAATAATACACTGAAAATTGTTTGATTTGAAAGAGAGAGAGAGAGAGAGGGAAGGGAGGAAAAGAGAGAAATGAAATTGAAATTGCTCAACGTAATAATTATTCATCATTCCCTAATGATGATTGATATGCTGATGTATTGTATGTGTAATTTCATTAAGTATTTTAAAAGAAATGAAAATGAATTTTTTGAAAATTTTCATTTTGATATATACAATTCAAATAAAATGTTATTTCACTGTAATTTAATTAATTATACTTTGTAGTTCGCACATCATTCCTTTCAAAACATGCAAATAATGCTCGATTATTCGTTTAATTGGCTAATTAATCAAATTATAGTTTTTCTTTTTTTTTTTTTTTTTTTAACAAAATATGCGCATTATATCAAATTGTTATTGATGAGAAAAGAGAGACAAAGTTTTCAAGATGATGGTCATTTCTTTTAATTTTCTTGTTTATTCTAAATTAATTATTAGATATGTTTTTGTTTGTCTTATCAAGAATACTTTAAATTATCGTTATTATTTGTTGATGAAAAGAGAATTTTAGTGCATCAATAAGTTTTTACTCTCTCTCTCTTTCTTTCTCATATTTCCATGTCTAAAATCATCGTACAGTTAATTATTAGAAGGAGAAAACAATGATAAATTAATAATGATGAAAGCAAAGATAAATTTCAAACACCTTGTCGCTTGTCGTTGTTTATTTATTATTTATCAAAATTATTCGTGCAAAAATTATTAATATTTTTTTTTAAAAATTATTTACTCAATTAGTGATGGAAATTACCATGCATGTAAGTTATATTTAATTATTTGTAAATAAATTGTTAAAATAAAAGTAAAAATGAAATGATTAATGTTGTTATCATCTTCTAAAATCAATCATTTTAATTAATAACAAAATAGGAAAAATTTTCTCTAATTTAAAAAGTTGACATTATTTGTGCATTGTGTTTCTGTATGTATGTGTGTATGCGCAAGGTATGTTTGTATATGTGTGATGTAAGTGTATGTGATACGTGTATGCGTGTATGTATATGTATTTGTGTGTGTGTGTGTGTGTTCAAGTATGTATGTATGTGTATGTGCATATATGAATGTATGTGTCTATGCATGTATATATTGTATATATTTGAAGTGGTCTAAACGATTTTCAAACTAATTTATCAATAATGACGATGAGAAATTAAAATGTTTTTTTTTTTTTTTGTCCTTTGAGAAATAAAATGAAAGAAGTTTATTTGTTCGCAGAAATGCATGTCATTGTAGGGAACATTGTTGAATTCAACTACACGCACATACACATACACGCATACAACAATGAAATAAACTAGAAAAAGGACAAACTTTTGACGTAGACTTTTTGTCTTTTAATTTATCAAATTTTAATTAATTAACAAAATTTTAGCATTTTTAAAAGGAAAGGATGAATGTGTGATAATTTTAAAAGAGGCATAACTACCTTTTGATCAACTTGTTTTCGTTGTAACAAAACCAATTATTTCTTTCTAATACTTTTCAAAATGTTTTCATTGTAAAATTATTTATGGAAATATCATAATGTATGGGAATGCGGATGAATGCTGGCATGAAATATATGCCGACCGGTTTCTCTAAAATAAATTTGATTTGATTCGATTCCTTTTCAATCAGCAAATATGATTTCTTTGTTACAGGTAGATGAATAAATGAATAGATGATGAAGAAGTATATTTATATTTACAAACGTTAATTAATTCATCCATACATGTCATTCAATCTATTGATAATTGATTAATCAGTTGATTAATTAATTAATTATTATGATTGATTTGACTTTTCTCATTTTTCTATTATAAATATTAAAAAGAAAAATAAAATTATTTTTTAAAATTTTTTTTTTTTTTTTTATAAAGCAATCAGTGATACTTTTATTATTCTTTTTTTTCAATTTTCAATATAATAATAGAAATTGAAATGGAAAATTTAAACCGTTGTTTCCCGAACATTGCACTGAGGAAAAAAGGACAGCGCCATCAGTCTGTGATCGTAAAAAAAAAAGGATAAAAAACGAAGAAAAAAAAAAAATCAGATCATTTTTTGAAAAGGACGAAAATTATGAGATGTGATGATTGGCCCGGGAAGGAGCGGGATTGAAGGGAAGAATGAGGACATTACAACACCTGTTTCTTCTGAGATATCTCCCAGTCATTTCTTTCCCTACTTCCACTCTCTTTTGCTTTATTCTCTCTCAGTTAATTTTTGTCATTTTTCAAAATGAAATCTTTAATGAATTTCGTTCTTTCTTTCTTTCTCTGTCTAAATTTATCACATATTATTTATTACGTTTTCTAATATTCTCAATTTGAAGGAAATGAAAAATTAAATGAAAAAAAGGAAATGCAAAATTAAATAAAACAAAAAAAATGGAACCCCCCTGTCTCTCATTCACTTCATTTAGTCATAAAAATCAAACATTCCCCGTTTTTTCCTTCATTATCTTTTTCCCTTCCTTTTATACTTACATACGCACACATACATACATACACATACATACACACATACACACATACGTACACATACACACATACGCATACATACATAATATACACACATACACACATACACATACATACATACATACACATACATACACACATACACATACATACACATACATACACACATACATACACATACACACATACACACATACATACACACATACACACATACACATACATACACACATACACATACATACATACATACATACAAATCAAGCGAATATTTTACGAACATACTTACATGTGTACATACACATGTATGTATGTTATATATATATACCATACATACATACATATACACATACATATACCTCTTTCAAAATGTACATATCGATGACGCGTGTCATTAAGATATTAAGGCATGTATGGGTGCGTATATGTCTGTTATGTATGTATGTGAGTGTATGTATGTGTGTATGTGTGTGTGCATGTGTGTGTGTATGTGCATGTGTATGTACATATGTCTACACGAATCCTTCCAATATGTTGTATGCATTGTTGTTGTTGTTTAGTTTTTCAAAAAATTAGGCAAAATATTCATGCAATGATTTTAATTATTTCAATTTTCTTTTAGTACTAAATACAATGAAATTTTAAATATTTGAAGAAAATGAAAATAAGAATTTTTATGAAATGATTCTAATTAATAGATGAAATATGATTTAACTGATGTGGCATGTGAGTGCAGTGATTGATTGACTGATTTGGAAATCAGAATTGCATTCCAATAAGATACTTTTTTATAACTTAGATGAAACATTAATAGCAATATGAAATTAGTGAAGCATGTAAGATGAGTAATTTGGGAAAATTTACTGTCAAAATGATTATTTGACAAATTTTTATGAATATATTGAACTTATCAATGCAATAAATACACACCTATCAGTGCTTTGTCACTGTAACTATTACTATTTTTCAATGAATACCATGTAGCAATAATTATTAGCCTTATCATTGGCCTATTAAATTTTATTGATAATACTCTTATCATTCAAATTCATTTTTGTAGTATGTAAATAATCATTATGTGGATCAATGGGACTCTCTTATTGGTAACCCATTTATTATTCATGTTTTTAAGTAATTAATTATTAATTTATGCGAGCCGAAATTGATTATATTTATTGGTCTGTTGAAAATGAAGATTAATTTCATTGTTTCTACTATCATCCATCAATCTATTCTTCTAGTTTTTATGTATTTGAGTCACAAATTATTCATTATAATTGTCTTCCGTCCAATAACCTTCGCTTCCTTCTTTCACATACATTTTTTATTGTAATAAGTCTATTTAATTAATTACTGACAAATTATAACTAAAAAACAACAATTCGTCATCGTAATCATCATCATCTTCATCTTCATTATCATCATTGTCGTTGTCAATTATAGATGAGTGGAAGAATTTGACAGAAAATACAATGGATTTTCTTCCTTTGAAATTTGATTTCTCTGACTGAAAGTAAGTAAATAATCTTTGATTGCACTGAAATGAAATATAATGCAGAATATGTTTGAAAAAAATTGAAAAAAAAAATGAGAGAAGAAAAAGTTGAGAATTAATACATTTCTTTAATCAGCCAAAAAATGTTTGTTAATTTAAAAACGAATTAAACGAGTAGACTTTTCCAAGTTATAATTGCATTTTGCTATCAATTGCATTCATCAGAATTCTATTGTGTTTGAATAACTGCACTATTCAGTCCAATCCAATCTAGCTCAATAGACTGAGCCAAATTGGAATATGAAGAATTCCACTGGGATTTGATAAATGAGCCTTAAGGATGAATTCGAGCAAAGCTTTTATAGCCTTGCACATTCAATCAACTAATTACGTTTAAAATTGTTCCCATATTGATGATAATAATGTCCTTGTTGATAATAATGATGACAATGATTTATTGCTTTTGGAAAATAAAAATTTTTTGCTGAAAAATATAGGCGAAGTGAATGAGGGAAGAAAATGAAATCATGAAATAAATATGGGAATTGAAGAGAATCACGAGATGAAAAATTACTTTATTTACATGTTAGTTAAACTTTGAAAATTGCCAATCAAATGATGAAATAGGAGACTTCAGACAAGTGTCAAATTTTTTTGCGTCGTAAGATTGGTAGCCAATTGATTAAGCTTTAGATGAAAGAAGAAAACAAAAAATACGATGCACACAATGATATTGATAGAATTAAAGTGAAAAATGTACGAAGTAAGTTATAACTAGGTAATGAAAGCAAACAATAAAAGGTGATGGTGATAAGTGATCAAGTAATTAAAAAACAATAATAAGTAATAAAAGATAGAAAGTAATTGAAGCATAAATCAAATTGCCTTTTTGAATGAAGTGTCAATGTGAGGTGAGGAATTTGTCTGCACTAATTTCTGCATGTAATTTATTAAAGTTCATTTTTGCTTACTTGAAAATATTATTTGTGAATGAATAAATGACAAAGCTAAAAAAGTTTGATTTTTAATAAGACAAAAGTAGTTAAATTCAATAAAGAATAGTAATAAAGTTATCATAACATCACCAGTTGTTTTTTTCTTTTTTTAAATTAAATAGTAGCCAATTTGGTAGTTAAATGGAGTGGAAATGACTGATTTTCAAAGTTTCCACTACATAGTTTCCATTCCTTCATTTGACTCAAAAAAGAGAAAAAAAAAGCTTGAGCTAATTGCATTATTCAATTACTTGAAAAACAATACATGTATGAATTAATTATTTGTCTACAGCAATTATCGGTTCATAAGGTAAATTATTAGAAAGCAAATCAATAGATGAAGTGTAATGTTCCTAAAAGTTTTTCCCTTAATTAAAATTTCTTAGCTAACTTCTGCAGCAGGTATAAATATAGTGACAGTGTTTTCCTAATGTGCTCAAATTGATCACTTTAAAAAGTAAGTGGAGATTAAATCATTTCAACCAATTCATAATTTAATCTTGAAAGTAAATTTTTCGAAAATCCCCATATTATATCTTGACAAAGATTAAATCTTTTAAATTTCTCACTCTCTCTCTCTCTTTTCATCCTTTCATCTTTTCTTCAGAGAGCGATTAATCCACCGATACTTTTTCTTCCTCCAAATAACTATTAGAATGTCCACAATTGAAATGTATGTAAAAAAACAAACATTTCGTTCATTAAATTTCAATTGAAATAACTTCAGTTTTGCCAAAGGTTAAATGTTAAATATTTCTGAAGTCTTCAATCCATACTAGTCCAAAAAGTCGTTATCGTTTGACAGTAATCGACAAAGATTAGATCCACATCTGAGCATGGACATTAATTGCCACTTGTAGTGGTCATATACTGAATATATATACATTTATAATGATAGATAATGATGAAAAATGATTAATTTTTATTTATATAATCTATCAAGCATTGAAATTTTGAGATATTTAAAAGTGGTGGAACCTTTAAAAGTGGTATTATCAATTTCATATGTGCATGACTTCAAAAGCTTCACTTTTATCGTGCAAAAATTTTTGTAAATTATTCGTTTCATCTTCCCGCTTAATAATAATCCTAGCATTGCATGCTTAATTCTTCTGTAAATTGATTTCATCTTTGAAAAATTCCGGAAAAAGATGATCACACATATGGTTTACCGCCAAAGTTTATTCTGAAATATTATACAACAGCATATTTCTATTTTCAGCGATAAACACTCTAGTCATTTCAAAGGCGCTAGAGATTTTTTCTCTTTCATTCTTTGATTAATCTTGCAGTGATTTTATTAAGTTTATATGGAAGGCTAATGATTAACTGCAAACAGTTTAAAATTTCAAATTCGGATTGGCCTATTTGAAAGACTCAGAGTGGTTGGGACGCGCTAAGCATCACTGTTTCAGTCATTCGCCATTTTATGGTATTGTACGTATATTTTCAACAAAAATAAGGTGAATAGCCTCGATAAATAACGCATAATATTTCCCGTCTTTTTTTTTTTTGAAAAAATTAGAGAAAAATTCTCTGACTGTCAAGGACAAAAATATCTTTTTTGAGCCCATAAATACAATCTTTTGACGTACAATTCTCTAAACAACATTTCATTCCAGCAACAATATGCCACATGTCTTTTCATCTTTGTTTTTGCAATTATCCAATTTGAAGTAAACAACAATAACTTTTTGCTTCTTTCAAATTTCACTCTTTCGTAATATTTCTCAATAATATTTCTTGTTTACACATTTGTGTCATCATTTTCTACACCTATCCAACATTTTATCAAAGAAACTTATCGCGGAAAATTTGATTTGACCTTTCAACTTTGTGTCAAATATTGGACATATAGATTGAAAAAAATGGACCTTTATTTTTTGTTTTAATTTTTTAAACAATGTTATTGTGGTTAACAATTAATAAATAAAGTTTTGGGCACTGTAATAAGTGACCACCTGAGGATCATGACCTTTTGGATTAGCATAGGCTGCAAGCATTTAATGTTTCATTCTTTTACAAACTGGTAAGTTATCTCAGTTGAAGTTTAAATGTGTTATTTTCCTACATATATTTCAATTGTAGTTATTCGGAGAAAGAGAAAAAGTATCACCGATATACGCTATCACTGAAGAAAAAATGAGAGAAAGAGAAAAGAGAGCGTGGGAAATATACAAGGCTTAATCTTCGACAGTTATATAATTGAAAATGAGAATGTCGGAATTTTTGAAAAATTTGCTTGCAAGATTAAATTACCAATTCATTGAAAGCATTTCAGTTTCTAATTTTCTTACTTTTTAAGGTGAAAAAAATAAAAAAAAAAAAAGTTTTGTGTACCAATTTCATCACGTTGGAAAAACATTGTGGTGATAATTATACTTACCAGCAAAAATTGAGCCAAAATGCTAATTACTGCTAATTACTAATTTCATTGTTACTCCATGGCATGCATTAATATCATCATTTGTCTCCTGTCTTAACTAATCATTAGTAATAATAATTCATGTTTTCTTTCCCCCAATGGATTGCACAGTCATTTGCTCCCTTTTAAAAACACAATTATCGGCAATTAAAAAGTGACCAAAAGAAATTTTTTACTAATGAATTTTCAATGAGAAAGTCGTCAAAGTTTTTTCATTTAATTTATAATAGTAACAATCAAAGTGATCATTTATTTGTTTATGGCATTGCCAAAAAATCACTCCTCTCAAAGAATATTTCTTCAAATGCCAACAAATTCCTGTCTTTGAAATGATCTTTCAATCTCGCTATAATTGCCTATAAATTTCCGCTTTTATTACTTTGCAAGCAAACAAGAAAATGTAATAGTAAGTGATATGCTGCTATAAAGCCTTTATATCAATTTACAATGTAAATTTACGTCAATAAAAATTTTAAGGGATGCAAAATTGGTTAGTGAATAATAATAATTCATAAATTTTTCGCACTGTTTAACAATTTCTTTTTTGATCCTCGACTTTTGATCTTTGCTCATTTAATTCCATTTATCCGATTCATTTCAATTCCTCTTTGCATGTTACTATCAATTGATGATTTTATGGAAATTTCCACTGTGCTTCAAAAAAGATTCAAAAATTATCAAAAAGAGCAAAAATGATTTATTCGAAATGGAATTGTTTTCATTACTTTTTTAATTTCCTTTTTCGAATTGAACAAACATTTACTGTGCTAATTAATTGCTTATCAGATGATGACTTGTTATCAGTGCCATGTTTACCTATTTAAATTTAAAAATTATTTATTCTTTTCCTCATATCACATGCGATTGTAAAATGTCCCTCATTTAACAATTCTCTCTCTCTCTCTCTCTCTATTCCTTTTCATGTTGATAAACATTTTAATAGGTTAGGAAAACTGGCAGTTGTTTGAGAATAGAAAAAGAAATCTTGTAAAATGTTTTCAAATTATCGCGTGAGTTTCATTAACAATTGTCATTGATCATTTTATGTAAACATTTTGCAGCTATTTATAATATTTTGGTTAACCTTTTTATTAATTACCGTATCAGATAATTTACCTCAGTTAATAATTATCGTATTGAATCGTTGAGTTAATGATTAATTGCTATTATACTGTTTGATGTTAATCAAAAAACTTAACAGTATGGCATCATATTGAGTAATTATTTATTAATTAATCATTATTGTTTACTTTATATTAGTGCAACTAATATCACATATCAATTATAATTAAATTTGCACTTAAAATTTGTATTTTCTTTATGCAATTTCATTTTGTCTTTTTTTTCATTTATCAATGAAATGGAAGTATGAAATGTGCTCTTAAATTGTCATTTCATATGAAGTTTATTTTTTAGCTAATTTATTAAATGAGAAGAGAGGGAGAGTGAAAAAGGATTGATAATGTGAAGTGATGAATGATGTGGCCATAATGATAGTGACAATAGTGATAGCGGCAGAGGCAAAAAATAAAGCGATAATCATTCATTCATTTCCGGACATGTCAAACATTTCCTTAAACTTAATTAAATTGAAAAGAGTGGAGGAGGACGTGTTGGTAGTGCCTGATAGTAATTGATAGATGATCAGATCAGTTTTCGACGGATAGTGCAAGTTTTGCTATGATGGATTTTGATGAAGAAGGTGATGTTATGGGTATCATATAATATCATTATCATATCATTATCATATCATACCATATCATATCATATCATATCATATCATATCATATCATATCATATCATATCATATCATTATCATACCATATCATATCATACATCATATCATATCATACATCATATCATGCATCATATCATATCATATCATATCATATCATATCATATCATATCATATCATATCATATCATT
>JARVGP010001799.1:0-10828 GCA_029876185.1 Mansonella ozzardi | reverse complement strand
ACTCTAGGTACAAATTTTTTTCACAGTTCAAATTATGCTCATCAAACTCTAGGTACAAATTTTTTTCACAGTTCAAATTATGCTCATCAAACTCTAGGTATAAATTTTTTTTGAATTCTAGATTCAAATTTTTAAGAAAACTAGTTAGAAACAGGATATTGCTTACTTGTATAATATCGTCCTTGGAAAAACTTAATAAATTGGGTTCATTTGTAATATAATCTGCTATAGCACGCATGTATAATCTCACCTATAATTACATAATTCTGTTTTAATTGATAACATGAATTCTATTAAATAGTCAAAGTGATGATTTTAGTTTGCTTTTGTGAGTGAGAAAAAGTGAAGGCAGATTTTAAATTATTTCCAGTATATTAATTGATGCAAATATATCAGATGTAGTTCTCAATAAACCTTGTATGATTATATTCTGAAAGATTGATCCATCTGATATATTCGTATTAAATAGATTAATTGCCATTAGCCTTTAATATTATAATTTGCACCTAGCCTTTTCTCTGAAATATTCAATGCAATACTAAAATGCTACTAAATATTGCAAATAGAATAATGGTCAAATTATTACAGTTCTAGGCAAAATTAGGTATTATGAAAGATTATAGAAAATAAGATAATTCACTTTTCCACCATTGACCGACATCATTTTATCAATTAATGTTCGAATTTCTTCAACATGAACAGATCTTAGTACCAATTGTGAATCTTGGCGTCTTTTTATATATAACTGCTGAGCAGTGCCATCTATTTGCATGTCAATAATATCTCCATAACTGTAATTTAATAATTACCGTATTAGCAACATCTTGAAGTAAACAGTAAACAATTTAATAAAAGACATTCCTAAATTCGAAAATAGTGGTAATAGTAATACTGCTCAAGCATAATTTTTTTTTACTTGCCTGAAATGATCCAAAATGTTCAGTTCCATTTTATCATCACGTATATCTTGGCTTAGCAATCTAAAATGACAACAAATATTATTTCCAATAAAATTTGAATTCATCGATAATTCTTTTCACATACTAGTGCAAATAAGTTTTTAAATAATTATAAAGATGAAATAATTAATCACTTTTAATATTTGGAAATTTTTACAATTTCTTTTTTTAAAGGTATGGGAACCTTACATTTGCAAATAACTTTAACTGAATTACGTCTGGCAATAATTTTTAACTAAGTAATTTTGAAAAAAAATTAAAAATTTGGAAAAAAAGATCTGTCAAATTTTTTTCGACAACGCTTGCGATCCAAAAAAAATGATCGCATTCATATTCAGATAACAATAAATTTTTATTCCGTCCAGAAAGTATGAAAGATTAAACTTTCGAAGAAGACAGTAACATAAAATAAAAAAGTTTTTTATTTGACTTCCATCAATTAGAGAAGTATCGTAATTCTGGCATAGATTTTTCATTTTTATAAATACTATATTATGTCTGACCAAACGTAATCGATTATTCCATGATATAATTCCCAGTCATTAAATTGTAAAAAACAAAATTAAAGAAGTTTATTCCTTAAGGATCCGTTTCAGCTTGTATTGACTTTTTTATTTTTGACATGGTTGAACAATAAGACGATACAGGAACAGTTAGAAATTAAGTAAGTAAGATATCCAAAAATCAAGATGTTCTAATCGTTAGCATGTCGAAAATTTTATACTAAATAAACTATTTAGATCACATTTAAATTTGATTACATAATACATAAGAGCAAAATTACGTACACGAGACCTGATTCATGAACAGCCAGTACCCGATTTGTATGTGTTAATTCATTAGTAATCCTGTTTATGAATTGATCCGTAACCGGGAACTGAACACTGAAATATAAAGGCCACCGTCGAGCGCATTGAATAACATCTATTTTGACATCCATCATGATCAGCTGAGGATTATCAAGCACAGTAGGTGAAATCCGATAGTTGCCTATAATTTAAAGTTTAATCCAATCAACTCTAAGCAAAAAGAATAATCCTTCCTTTTTAAAATTGCTAATTCTTTATTTTAATAAATTTTATAAAATTACCAATATCAGTTTTTCCAAAACGAATCTAACATTACAATTAACTCTTAAATATAGATTTTCTTCAAGAATTGTTAGGTTTATAAATTACTACTTATCATTTCTTTAAATTTCAAATTATAACTTACGAATCCTCTAGTACCAAAATATTCAAGCAATTTACAGTGTTCTTAGAATTCTATAAGAATGAAATTACCATTAGAATATTGCACAAATATTCGCATAGAATGCTTTATTCATTTCCTAATTTTGACTGACAGAAAGAAAAGAATCAAGAACTTACGTAAAATTTGACTAACAGCATCACGTTCATTGTTATGAATCAGATGATTTTTCGGCTTACGACAATCGTTAATAATTTGAGCGAAAATCAAATCAATTTCTATCTTTTCTCCAAGCTGTTCATTAGGATGAAATATCTGCAAAAAAGTTTCTTTTCTTCAAAACATTAGTTTCCTAAGAAGTAACAAGTTTATGCAGAACTTATTAATCTGTCAAAAAGAAAATTCATCAAAAGTACTGGTTTGGGTTTGCACCAAATAACATAAAAAAATCTCATTTATTACTTGTTTACGAATCATTAAATCCCATGGTTGTTGAATATACTGGACAGCAGGAAGTTCACGTTGCTGCTCGTTTTGTTGACCTAAAATTAATTAATGAAAAAAATATAAATTAAGCTAAAGATTAAAGATAATTATGACAAATAATAGTAATTATGGTAGATAATAGATCGAAAGAACAAAAGAACATAGAACGATGAAATTTATAGAAAATTACAGAAGTAATAGCTAGACTAATTAATATTAACTATGTATTTAACTGCTGTCAATGCTACAATTAATACGACAAGTATAAATACGAATGCTGATGAATGTGATGTTATTTTAAAACCTCACCGTCCTGTGTACAATACGATGTTTGTTGCAGTTTTGATAAACAAGCCTGATGAGCAGCAAATTCTGCCATTATTTGAGCTTGATTTCGTGCACCACCTTTCGTTGCATCCATTTCATTTATCCATTCTCCAAATGTTTCTCGGTGTCCTTCTAACTGTAAAGGCAAAGAATTTAATTTTAAAAAATTTTTGAAATCTAATTTAAGTAGTTGTTTAACGATTTGTTACTTTATTTTTGCTTTTTCAATAATTCTAAAATTTCAAAATTTCGATGCAACCAATTAATTGAAGTGCATCATTTTTTTCATATGATTGAAAGTAAATAATTGTTGTTTACTTGTGATTGAAGTTTTCGATGATAATTCAGTTTATGTCTTACTTATTCTGATAAGATCATTACCTCTTTTAATGCATCTCTATGACATCGAGAAGTTGGTCTGGATGTTTCAGTGTTGAATTCAGAAAGATGATGGTGTAATATCTGCTGTTGCTCAGGCTGTTGTTGTTTCTTATTGCTTCTCACAGAATTCGCTGCATTGCAAGCAGTCACATTTTTTGCTGTAGAATTACCATAAATATTCTATAAAAAAAAAAGATTAAAAGAAAACATTTTAAAATTCAATGCTTTCAATTGACGATTAAATTAAAGAGTAAATTTTAATGTTTATTGTCTTTTTTTTTTCAAAATTTATCATCATTTATTACTTTTAAACTTTATTTCTTATTATTTCCTATTCTATTATTTATTACTTATTTATTTTTTACAATTTATTATCATTATTTTAAAGTTTATTATTTATTATTTCTAAGTGAAAATTGACGATTTATGCGTCGATTTAAATTTAAATAAAACGAAGTAGAAATGAAAGTATTCAATGAATTTACTTTTCCGCTTCCACAACTCTCTCTCAGTGTATCATTTTCAAATTCAACAATGGTTGTCAGTGATTTTTTTCCCTGTATGATATCATCTGAATTTGTTTTATTGCAACTACTTGCATTCCTTGTTGCTAGACTGCCATAAATGTTCTGCAATTAATAAATTTTTAAGTTTCAGGCATTGTATTTCAGTCTTACTAAACTAACACTTCGAAGATGACATGAAAAAAAAAGAATTGAAAACAATACCAATTTTGGAGTATTGCTGATTTCATTGCTCTCAATTTCAATTCCTGAACCGAATTCCATTTCTGGTATAGTTCCTAATCGTGGTAGTGGAGTTGGTGATAATGGAGACTGTGTTCGCCGTAATGATGAATTTGGATTACATCTTGGCAATACTACTGATCTTCCTAAAAATTACTGTTTCGAAAATTTTACTATAAACTAGAAGCAATGAGTGCGCCATCTGAATTAGCGAGTAAATTTGGCAGAAAACTTTTGAAAAACACAAAAGAAGGGCAGTAAATCTAAAAATGAACATGCATTACAAATAAACAATGATATCAATTCCAATATTTGAAACTTTGTGATTTAGCTTTTTTAAAAAAACCACAAAGAATAAGTTTAACTTCAAAAAAATATTTAATAGCTTTGCAATTTAGCTTTTTCACTATTTTCGGAATTTTACTTCATTCTATAAAGTTAACCTGAATATGCTTGCTCTCGTGTATCAGTATCATAATAGCAATTCTCATCTGTTTCGGAAGGACTAAATTGATTTCTGATATAGTCCACCTGATGAGACTGCAACTGATTTTGCTCCTATAATAGATAACCACTTATCGTAAATTTTTTTAAATATTATATCTATCATAAGATAAATGATTTAAATCTTTAAATAATAACGCTGTTAAATAAAAAATAGATTAATAAGTTAAATTAGTTACTTGTTTCCTATAATGGAAATTATTGGTAGTTAACGATGCATTTTTCAAGCATTCATTTGTTTGTGGATGCACTGGTCCAACGTATCTATAATTTTTTTTTTTAGAAATAACCAACTTTTCATAAAATGGATATTTCTGTTATCTGAGGCTGCAATCCAACCGAATTTCTGATCAAAAAAATAAAGTATTTGAATTTGATGCTTCAAAAATTTTTTTTATTTTATTTTCATTACACAGATTACATTAGAATTCGTTTTTCTTGCTTTTTTTTAATAAAAAAAGATGCCAATTAAAATTTAATGTTTTAGCGCATAATTTGTTTTAAAATTACATTTTCATACATAATAAACATTTAAAAAGAATTTTTTTTTTTTCATACTCAGGGCATAATTTTTTCGAAGCGATGCAAAAAAATTCATAAAATATGTCGAAGAAGTAAGAAAATTTTATAAAGACAAAAATAATTGCCAATTTTTCCAACTGAAATTTTCTTTTCTTAGCTTATGTATATTAGCTGATGGTTTATCAACTGATAAACATGCTACCGTGCTTTAGTTGATGTCGGCTGTATTTGTCCAACGCGAGCTTTCTCGTCTAAATTTGTGGGTGATTGTATTGCCCCGGGAAGTGGTGAAGAGCGCTGAAAAGAATAGTAATAATAAAAATTGAAGAAAAATAATCATTAAAAAAATAGTGCTATCAGTACGCAGTACTGTAGAATATAACGTATATTAATTGATAATGTTCTTTTAACATCGATATAAGAGTAATATAATTATGAACTAAAGAGATGAAATAAAATTATTTGTATAAATAATCGATAAAATATCAAGATAAATTATAGAATTTCCGAACGAACTTACAATCATCATCCTAGTCAATGAACCTGATAATTCGCCATCATTGCGCTGTAAAGAAAGAAAATATGTTACAGAATTTATGGATTGCATTATACATTTATTGAAATATAAGATGGAACAGAAGATAAATACTTAAGTCTATGATAAAAAATATTTTTGTGTTAAACTATAATAAAGATTAAATTAAATTAGAAAAATATTAAACTAAATGATATGAGAATGAAAGAGTGGAAAAGAGCACCAAACGATATTATCGAAACAAATGTTTAACTGAAATTTTTTTTGCATTTTTAATCTGATTATTTTTGTAACATTCGCATTTTTTTCTTCGTTCAAATGGTGCAAATTTAACATTTGATCATTTGATTGGAAAATTGCGAGAAATTATTTATAACAGAATTAGTGATCCAAATGAATTAATCCAAGCATCACTAATACAGTTATAAGATTCGGCTGAAATGAAATCTATCAAAGAATTTATTTTATAAATTTTTTTTCAAGAAAAGACAACCTCATTACACTTGGTACCATTTGCATATGTGTTAGACATCGTAGTTATATACGCATTAGGTAGTGGAGTACTATTTACGCACGTATTAGACGTCGTAGTACTGTCAGCGCAAGCATTAGACATTGTGGTACTATTTGCATCCGCATTATACGGCACCGTACCATTGTTGTACGGAGCGGATGTTGCATTGTAATTGTAACAAACAGGTATCGGTGATAATATTCGATCGTCCGGATAAGAAAGATTATCAGTGTCTATTGAATTTCTTAAATTTATGCATCAGTAAGCAAAATCTGATTTTGTAAAAACCTAAAAATCAAACTAACAAAAAAGTAACAATCTTGTCTGTAACTGAATACCAAATACAGTCAGATAGCAACTTGCTGATTAAAGAATATTATGTTAAGCTATTGATTAGAATAAAAACTTTATATTGATTTGATATTTAAAAAATATTTGCAAAGTGTAATTATAAGATAACCCAGGTAATTTATGGTTAAAAGTAAGGCAAAGAAATGATAGAAAATACAAGACTTGAAAATGTAGTATTATGAAATGTTGCATTAAAAGTATGAATAAAATAATGGCAGAAAATATCCAAGTTAAAAATGTATAAAGCATTTATTATTCATTATTAGCAGGGGTTCACTTTAATTATCAATTGAAATACGAATTCACGTAATTTAATTAGAAAAAACTAACACTTATGAATGTATAAATTCACAAATATTTTCTTTGTCTCCAAATTTTCTGAGCATTCTATGATTGCTGTTATACTTATCATCAAGATTAGAAGTTATACTTATCATCAAGATTGAAAAGAATGATAAGCTATTAGTTAATTTAGGAACTTTTTCATTTATTTAAATTTGTTTCAATTTTTGATAAGCTTATATTCATTATTATCAAACTATGAAATTGATTTAGATACAATATTATATTTACTTTATTCTCACTTTACAAATATGAATAATTTAATTACTATCTCAACAGGAGTTCACAAGATTAAATTGCAGTGGAAAAAACGATATGATATCCGGGTAAACAAATAAACAACAAACAAACTTTATCGGTATTGGTGATAGACATGCTGTAACGGTTGTTGTTGGTGCTGGTGACATACACATCATCTAAAAATGTTCAGCTATTTGAAGGCATAAGCAAACTTGTATGTATCATGCTGCAAACTTAACCAAAGCAAATGCAACACAGGCAGTAAAATTTAACACAGGAAAAGCAGTTGACTGATTATTTAGTACAACATGGCACCTAAAAATGGGCCTTATCAACTTGTGTGATCGTTAGTCTATCTCGTTCAATTTCTTTGGAACACTAAATTTTTGTATTTCAGCGTACTTTCTTATGCTTATCATCAGCACATCAAAAATTATTATTTAGTTATCTATTAACATAGAGTTTTATCACTACGCGTTAAATGAAATGATAATAAAATAAACTCAGATCAAGATGATGGAAAAATCAAGATAAGATGTATTTTAGTATTTAAAAAACGAAAATGAACCGGTATCATAATCGGCATTACTGATGATAATGATGTACTAGTAATGGTGCCATCAGATAGGGTATTATTAGCATTCAGTTGTTCTTGATTTTGTTGTTGTTCATTTGAAGTAAGCACACGGCCTATAATTTTCATCACCAATTATCATCCTTTAAGGAGAATTTGCAAAAAAAAAGCAAAGCAACAATACCCTCTAGAGGCAACATGAACATCATTGGTTGTGCTGCATAATTTACTGTTGTTGTCACAGATTTTTGTGGTGCCTAAAATATAACATTTACATGAATTGCACAAGAATTAAGTAAAATATTGTGACAAATTACTCAAATAAAACCATAAAACTAACCAACTGTATAGTTTCGTTTGTATCAGTAGCTGTTGTTCCTTTAATTGTATTGGTAATCATTTCAGCATTTAAACGGTTATCATTAGTTCGCTCTAGATCATTTGCTGGTAATACCTGGAAATATTTTGCAAATAAGAGAGAATTAAACTAATTTTAATTATGAAAATTCCCAAAATTAGATTGTATTTAAATTTGAAATATTTTAATTGAAAGCATGAAATTTATAATGTTTTATTATAAGATTAAATGATTTACTTCAATTTTATTACTATTTAGTAGCAATCGAATGAAAAATTACATTTAGGCATAAAAAAAAGCGTAGTTGAAAAGTGTTAAAAAAAAAATAATTTCAAATTGGCGCCTGTTCAAAGATAGCATCCAGAAACTGATCCACATCACTAGCCTTCGTTGGAATCTGCATACGTCTAATACAAGTTGAAATAGATGATTGTTCTGACGGAGCGCTAATTAGCGATTCTTCTGAAGGTGAAAAAAAGAATGACAAAAAGTATCAAAAATTTTTGTAGTTTATAAACAATATTCTCCTAACAGTCATGATATTTGCTAAAAATAATAAATGGTTTTCATACAGTCCTATTAGTTCATTATTGTTGATTAATTCATTTCACCAGATTGATTAACTCAAAAAATATGGAATTTATTCCAGTCTTATTCCCATAATTGGAAAAAAGAAACGAAAATAAACAAAAATTTTTATTTGTCACCAGTTGGTTGATTTGATTGTTGCGGTGTTGAACAGCATAAGGCACGTGTTTCTATTTCTTCACGTTGTTGCAACATTGTTGGCCTCTACAAATATCTTCTTATTTATTTTTTTTTCAAGATTTTTGATAATATAAATTTCTACTTTTGAAAATTTATACATTTTAATCTTCAATTTACTATTTATCATAATTCAAGATTTTCTTGCCGTAAAATTATCCGAATGGTGTTGTTGTATGTCATTGTTATCAGTTGGATTCATAAAAACAGTTGATGATGATGATGAAACATTTGTTGTATTTAATTGTTGATTAATTGGTCGTTGTCCTGAATGGAATTGTAAGAAGAGTAGAAAAAAAAAAAAACAAAATTTTGCCAAGTAATTGGAACAACACATTGATCATTAAGATTTTGTCGCATAAGCAAAAACTTATTCCAGAGTGTTGAAATCAAAAAAAAGCTGATGTTATGTGTCCAAAATTTCAAGGCTTTTTCTGTTGATCTTAATCATATATGTCAATGAAGTGTACATTTGTGTTATCTAATATTTAACACTTAATAATAAAAAAGCTAACATCTATTAGTACATTTGATTTTACAGCAAATGCAATATGACAAAATAATTTATTAATTGCAACAAGTTTTTTAGCCCGTTTTATATTTGAAAAGACAAAAAGTGGAAAAAAATTAAATTTGTCCATCAGTTCCATTTTCCATACCAGTTATTGTCACTGATCGCTGATGTAATGGTGGTCGTGGTGGTGTTGGTGGTAGTAGTAATGACTGTGCTGGTAGGAAGGAAGTTGTTGGTAGCATTACTGGCATAAACTGTACTTGAGTCGGTACAAAAGGCTAAAAATATTTCATTAAAATGCTAGAAATACCCCAAAAAAGTAAAAAAAATTAATAATGATATAGTTTTTAAATATGTCATAACAATAATGTAGAAGAAAATGACGATCAAAAATTTATCGATCATTTTATGCTTTTCTTTTTTGTATTAATTCTAAGAATATTGCTAAAATTTTTTTTTTAATAATTATGTGAAAAGTAGAATTAACGGGAAAAGTAGAATTCATCTAATTAATTGGACATCTAATTAATATGGGATATGTCTGTTAATTTTTGTATACATAACTTTTTTACTCCTCATCAATTATCAGTAATGAACAATCGTATACATCCCTGGAAGTTACAGTATCATAATTTCATGATTAAATTTCGGAAAAAATTGGCAATCTAGAATTGATATTGCTTACCATAGAAGCCATAGCAGTAAAGTGCTGTGGTGTGTAAGTGAAATTGGACTGCTGATCCGGACGCTGGCGTTGTTGTTGCTGTTGTTGCCGAAGTTCAATAAATTGTTGTTGTTGACGTCGATAACGTTGCAATGTAGTTTCATTTTGTTGTTGGTGATGTTCTTTCTGTTGTTTTGGATATTATCAAAAATGAACAACAAGTAAAGCAAGCATTAATGCACAAATAAGACTAATTAAACAAACTAACATGGGAATCATCATCTATGCCATTGTGACCATTACAGACAACATTACTGTAAATGCTATCATCAAAACGCTTACGATCCAACACTGCATCGTAATGATTGTTATTGGTATTAGTAAGATCTGGAAATAAAATCAAATAAATGAATATAACTAAATATTGACAAATAATGATTTATTGATAAACATACCAGTCATTTGATTAATTTTATATCGCTTGTTCAAAGTGCTTGCTGATAATTCTGGTAATACATGTTGTTGTTGACCATACAAAAATTCGCTGGAAATGTATTTTACCTGATAATTTCCCTTCCTTTTGATCTTGTTAAAAGTTCAAATTAGCCGAAAAATTGAAAAAAAAATTTATGGATATTCTAGTTTAGCCATGCTCACTGTGCATAATCTCAAAATCCAAGCAAAAAATATCACACGGACTATTTTTCAAATAATTTTAATAAATCATCCCGAAAAGCACCAAATCTTTCATACCAGTTTTTTTCTTTTCGCTCCTCCATTGTGTAATGTTGTTGCGGTTGGTGTTGTTGTTGTTGTTGTTGTTGTTGTTGTTGTTGTTGTTGTTGTTGTTGTTGT
>JARVGP010001798.1:0-12025 GCA_029876185.1 Mansonella ozzardi | reverse complement strand
TGTTGTTGTTGTTGTTGTTGTTGTTGTTGTTGTTGTTGTTGTTGTTGCTGTTGCTGGTGTTGCTGTTGTTGTTGTTGTTGTTGTTCTTGTCGTCGTTGTTGTTGTGAATGATTATAGCTGGTACTAGGTCTTTCGGCCAATACTTCATCAAATTCTTCATCACACTGTAAATCAAGCGATTTAATATTGCTCTCTCGCTGTTGCTGTTGTTCTAGTTGTTGTTGTGGCTGTTGTTGTTGTTGAGGCTGTTGTTGTTGTTGTTGTTGTTGAGACTGTTGTTGTTGTAGTTGTTGCTGTAATTGTTGTTGTTGTTGAGACTGTTGTTGCTGTAATTGTTGTTGTTGTTGAGACAGTTGTTGTTGTAGTTGTTGCTGTAGTTGTTGTTGTAATTGTGGCTGTTGCTCTAGCACAGTTTTCACTACAGCTTCCATTATTGTACCTATTATTTTCATCCCTATAATAACAATATTTTTTAAATGAATGAAATTTTCGACAAATAATTAATTAATGAAAAAAAAAACGAAGTAAGGTTCGATCACATTTTACATGCATGTTTCAAACAATTCATCATTTAAATGATAAAATAATATATTAATTCGAACTTCATCTAAAAAAAAAAATTTTAAAAGGATTGATTAGTTAAGAATTGATTGCGCAGAAATACTTGTCAACATATCAAAAACATATTTCTGGCTATGCATTTATAAAACAATGTAATATATTCAAACATCACTGATCATAACAGCTGATAATGTCAGACTATCCATATGTGCCACTGAAAATAATTTCACAAGCCAATTAAATTGATTTTGATCATTTCATGGTTAACAATTATTGAACAAAATTCATCATAAGTAGGGCTATCAAAAAAATAAAAAATTTATATATCGATTTTTCGATCCGTTGAAATTTCCGCAAACTAAAATCGGAATATTAGTTTAGGTTAGATGCAAAACGCACCAAAAACAAACTTATCTTCATACAAAATTCAAATTTGCTCTAAACATTGTATGTAGTAATTTCCTTTTTTTTTTTTTTTTTGAAAAATGCATCGAATTTTACAACTACCAAAATCACTAGGATCATAGCTTTTTCGTGCAAATAATTTCATATGCGGTAAAGTAATTACTTCAGTTATCATACAATTACTTATCATTTCTTGAATTGCTATGTTTTTTTTTTTTAAAAGTATTTTATTCCTTTTATTTTTTTTTCTCAATTTTTTTTAAAGTATTTTATTATTCCTCTTCCTTCTATCTTTTTTACTTTGTTACTACACAATTAAAATTAATGATGAAAATAATGGAAATGTTTTGTATCGCAAATCATTTTTCAATTATTTGATTAACATTCTAATCACTTCTCTTATAAATTTAAGAAAATTCCAATCTTCTTTTGATCAATCAATCAGCGCATGATAGGATGACAGTTTATCAGTATGCACGGAGTATAAATGAATAAAAACTATATGAATTTGCTATTGTTTTATGATTTGAACCGATAGTTCGGAACTGAAAATATGGTCAACGAGGAGAGTAAAATGTAAAGTGATAAACAAATGTAGGCTTTTTTCTTTTAATTAATATGTTAAAAGTTCTAATTAAAATTTCTTCTCGTACTCATAAATCGTTTGGAACTGCTATTATACGATTTGCATACTGTACCTTAACGGATCAGACTGGACCCTGATGATGCTAAGCTAAATGCAGAAAGCGATTATAAAATGTCAAAATATACCAATCCAACCAAATATAATCTGATCAACGATCTATATGTATGTGTATGTATATGTATGTTATCTATATGTATATATGTATGTTTGTATGTATGTGTGTATGCTTATGTGTGTGTATACATATGTATATGTGTGTGTATGCATGTATGTGTGTATATGTGTGTATACGTATATGTGTGTACATATATAGGTGTGTAGATATGTATATGGGTATATATATGTGTGTGTGTGTGTGTGCGTGTGTGTGTGTGTGTGCGTATGTGTGCGTATGTGTGTATGTGTGTGTGCATGTGTATGTGTATGTATGTGTGTATGTGTGTGTATGTGTGTGTGTGTGCGTGTATGTGTGTGTGTATGTGTGTATGTGTGCATGCGAAATTGAAATGGGAATACAATTAAGAATAAAATATATTGGGCCTGAAGCAGAAGTGTATTCCACTAATTTCATCGCATTTCTTAAATACTTGAGCAGTAAAAAAAAAAGAAAAATGCTACAAAGCGAATGGCAATAAGTTAGAAGGAAATGAATGACTTGAAGTTTTGATGTTGCCCGTCAGAGTTAAAATTAGTTAGAAGTGAAAGCTTTTAAAACTAAAATAAAAAAAGAAAATAATCGAAAGATTCAATTTCTATTTATTACAAATGATAATTATTGTGAAAGTATTAATATTTTTTTTTTTGAGAAATATTTTCATTAAATTTTTTGAACTTTTTCTTTCCCTCTGCTTGTTTTTTACATTAATTTAATTTGATAAATTTAATCTTTAATTTAAATATTGACTCATTTTAGCTTTTCAAAAGGAATACTAAGAAAAAAAGAAAATGATTTATGTTAGAGTAGCTCTGTTATAGAATAAATCAAAATAGCGAAAAGCAATCCTTTTTTTTTAATGCAATTCAATCCTATTCCAGAAAAAAAGATAATAAATATTCCATTATATGAATTATTCCGTTGATAGGATTAAATTAAATCAATAAATTAAACGGTACATTTATACGTACATATTAATTAAATTAATATGAGAGAAACTGTCAAAACAACGATGAATTAATTAACCAATCAATCGATCGATCGATCGATCGATTAGTCAATTAATTTTTATTAGATAATTTTTTCAACTAATAAATAAGAAATGTGAATTGATTTTACAAATAAGACTAGTTTAGTAATTTAATATTAATTATATTTATTAAGTGAAAAAGTAATAATAGAAAAATTATCAATAATATTTTGAATTTAAATCATTGAAATGATCATTTAAATTATCAATTAATTATTTAAAAATTCATTTCAATAAAAACAAAAATTTCAACATAATTCAATGAATGAACAAAATAAAAAAAAAATGTCAAAATTTTACGGAACTGGTTCCTTGCCTTTAGTTAGTTCAATGCCTCCTCTGTCATCATCGTTGCGTTGCGAGAGAGCAATGTGTGGAAGAGTATAGTGGATAAGGAGGGAAAAAAGGGGCGGGCAAGTGGGCGGGTACAAAAGACATAGACAGTGAAGAGATAGAGGGTAAAAGGATGAGAGGGACAGAAAGCGGGGAAATGCTTTGCAAGTTGATTTACTTTTACCCACCCCTTTTCTTACATTCATTTCATGCCTCTACCCTCCCCTCCCCTCTCTCCTCCCTCTGCCCCCACCCCCCGATACCACTTGTCATCTAATCAATGACCCTTAACCTTATCCTCTAATTTTTACCCTTATCCCTTCCTCATACGTACACGTATCCTTTCACGTACCCATATGCTATTATTGTTACTCAACAACGGGATAACATAGAGGATTCTCGTATCGGTCCCCATCCTCCGCCTCCACTCCTAGTTCCTTCCATACATCTCTTCCCCTCTCACTCTCCTCATTTCTCCAGAAAAATATATTATTGAAACAAAACCACACCCCTCCCAGTCACTCCACCTCTTCCTCCTCCTCCTTCCCCTCCTCTTTCCCCTCCCTCTAACTTCTCCTCCTCTTCCGGCAGGAAGTAATAAAAGCAACGATAACATATCGATCAGCATGTATCAGAGCGGGTACGAACCCTGTATCCTTTTCCTCTTTCATCTTCATCTCTTCCATTTATCCTTCTCTACAACCTTTTTCTACCTCCTCTTTCTCTTTACTGTTTTTGTACTCTTTCTACTCCAATAAAACTCAATAATAACTCTTAAAAATTCAGTTAAGTATTAAGGAAGTGTGAAAGAGTGAAAGAAAACTTCTTTACTCAATCATCAATTAAAAAGAATGAAAGAAAGAGCCAATATTGCATGAATATTATTGCTGATGCATTTTACCGGATTTATGAAAAACATATACAAATTATAGTAGAGTAATATTCCGGAAAAAGAAAAAAAATAATAAAATTTTTATTAAAAAATAAAATTAAACTTTATTAGTAATATTACAAAAAAAAAAAAAAACAAACAAAAATTTCATTAGAAATGCTAAATATTAACAGATAAGATTAAGTAAACAATTGAAGTTTTTTTTTTTTCAAAGAGTTTATTAAGCAGCATAAGCTATTATTGTTGTTCCAAGTTGATAATTGTTATCACTTTAATGAGTAATCAATCTTTCGAGCAATAATATTCTTTCTGGAATAGAAAATAATCGATAAAAACAAATGATAAAAAGAAAAAAAGAAAGTATAAGTTTAGTTAGTTGATAATCAAAAGGGGACTTATTTTGAGTATAATTTTTCAACTCTTAATTCTTTGAACGAATAGTTCGAAAGAAGAGAAAAAACAGAAATGAAATCAATACTGCTAAGAAAATTATTTTCTGAATTACAATTGAATAAACGAATGCCTAAAATATTATATTTCCTTTTTTTTTTAAGATAATTGTCAAACCTGAAATTTTTCCCATAAATTATCCTTTAATTTTTGCACATTCCAATCAACTGCATTCTCTGTTCGTAACATCCAGTAAAGATTTTTCTTCACTTTATTTAACATATTACCATTTTTACCGATATTTTTCTCCCGAATCAATTCACTTATACATCTTCGTAGATCAAGCTCTAATCTCATCCATTTGTTATCCGTTGATGATATTCCATCGTTTTGCTCAGATATTTTTAAGGTAACATCATTATTCGAGGTAAACCATTCATTCATTTTCCATCTAATACGATTTATATGTTCAATTAATGATTTTAGATCATCCGCTGAGTGATAAATGATAAAGCTATTATCATCTTCTGATGGCAATTCCATTTCTTGATGAATTTTTCGTATGGTCGATTCCGAAATACGATATTTCTCAGGACGTTGCATATTTCGTGTTAAAGCTATAGAAATTGGTACATCAACCAACACAACTAGATATGGAAAATGAAACATTCTTGACATTCTGTGAAAAGGTCTTCGCATACTCTTCAAGTAAAATATATCATCAACCACAATTACCGGTGGTACGGTATCTTCAACTAAAAGTTTCTCTTTCAAGAATTCTCGTATCAGATTTTCACATCTTTTTCGTTCATTATGAACACTTGTAGGATTATCCAAACCATACAGTTGTAATATACCTACGTTGGTATATTCTTTACCCCACATGTACTCCATGAAACCATCATCATTGAAAATATCATCATATGAAAAAGTGGCGCAAATTTCATCGCCAAGTTTTGCCTTCAATTCTCTGCAAAGATATGTCTTGCCAGAACCAGGTATACCCATCAGCAACACCAAAGCCATCTCACTGAAATGAACAAAATACAGCAGACGATAACTGGCGCAAAAATTCCGAACGATTACACTGCAAACAGTAGCCATTCTTTATGACTCTACGTAAGCATCAACGTGGTAGTAACGTAACTCCTTCTGAGATAAGAAGTTACGCCCATTTATGATTCTTTTAAAGCTTTCTTTATAAGAATTTCCAAAATAATAATCCAGTTAACCTAATGACAATGTACTGGTTTATTTGATGAAACATATTCCCTACACACCTAATATATATTGTGCAGCTATCACACTGAAAACTCCAATTAGCACGAATTTATTTTCAGATATATCAAAATGTGAAATAATACAATAATTACGCAAAATCATCTCCTTAGACAATTGTAAGTTGGTTTCATGAGAAAACAAATTCTTGACAAACAAAACATTACTATAATGAACAGAAATGTCTCTTTAACAGCAAACAACAACTTTTTTTTTTTTAATGTTCATTCGTAGCTCGCCATCAAATAGCTCAAACATTTCACGCCAATTTTCATTTAGTTCGCTCGTCCCTCGACTGAAATTCAAACCGTTCTTCTAATCAAATGATATATTCGAAGCGGGACAAAAATGAAGCCAGAAGCATGATGAAATATAAAAACCAACCCAACTATATTTTGAAAACAACATAAAGAAGCAATATCATGCTGCCATATTCTCGAATATACTGAAACAGGGGACTTAAAAACGACTCACTGTATGTTGCAACTTCGATTTCCGCTGGCAGCTCAGTAACATTCACGTCAAACCTGTCTTGTACGTCGTTCAGAATCTTCGCATCATTTTCATCTGAGACAAATGTTATTGCCAAGCCTTTGGTACCGAAACGTCCAGCACGTGCTACCTATAACTCAGTATTTCAATACTTATTATGGGTTTGTTTTAAATCTACTCGCCAAATGACGCACTAAAACTTCAGTTATTTCACAGAATCATAGAGGTATTAATTAAATTAAATGAAGCATGCCTAACAAGGAACAAATGAAAATAAGCAAAACATCATACTCTGTGCAAATACGTGTCTGAATCTTCCGGCATGTCATAATTGAACACAATATTCACTCGTTCAATATCCATACCACGACCAAAAAGATTCGTTGCAACAAGAATACGCTTCTAAAACACTACTTTTATTTTTAAGAATGGAATCACAATGGACCTTAACAGTCGTTAAATGCCTCAGTGGTAGTGACGAATGATGTAATTATCACTATTTTGATCAAAAATATCATGTAATGCATCATCGGCAAATTTCAAATATCAATAAATTACAAACTCTACAATACTTGGAAATCTTTGAACTGCTGATATCGAGAAAGGCGCTCCTCTTGCGGCATACCGCGATGAATTGCAATGCTTGGAAAATTTTGTTCGGACAGTAAAGTGTGCAAAGCACCACAGCGCTGCACAGATCGTACAAAAATTACAACCTGAAATGCACATTAAGACAGAAAGTGCCGCAAGACGATTTAACTTACTCTAGTGCAGGAGATTCATGCTTTAAGAATAAACTGCAAAAATCCCTAGCGAAACAAAATATACAATTTGCTTGCCAATTCTCCACTTAAAGAAAATTACTTGATTGAATTCCAACTGATCGAGTAATTCAAGCAATTTCTTATTTTTTTCAGACTCCTTCAGTTTCACGTAATGTTGCTGTAAACCATGCAACGTTAACTTTGCTTCATCATCGACATATACCTCCATTGGCTGCAAAATTTAAATCCACAAAGTTTGCAAAAAATTTGTTAAAAAGATTCCGCAAATTATATATTACCGTCAATGGCCGTTACAGTTTATGTAACGTCCATACCTACTCCATATCTATCCATTTGAAATCCAGTGCTCGAATTACAAATTTTGTTCCATTTATCGTAAAATCATGGTTTTAATAACAGTTGAGATGCTGTGGAAATCGTTAACACTGAACATTTTTCGTCACGGATTTCTGATTCATGAGACATGATTTTATCACGGTTTTAACATGTCATCTATGATCTGATCCAAAACCAGTAAATTCACCTTTGTTTTACATCTATTTTTTTTACTACCTATGCTAAAAATTCCTTATGCTAAAAATAAATATAGCAGAGTGCCTGCTTCCGGCTCGTACAAAAAAAACCGCAGGGCTTCCCACATCACGCATATAAATTACTGCAAAATTGCTGCGCCAAAAATTTTCAACTGGCACATGCAACGCCATACGAAATGCACCATGTCGAATCCTTCTTCAGGAGTAGATCTCGGAAGGAAACCTGGAAACTTCGCACAGATTTTAAATTAAGTGGTACTACCAACACAAAACGGCGATTTCAATTTCCAAACAAAAAGTGCAAAACAAAGTTAATGATACTGATATTTCAGTCAAGAATATGCAAAAATTTTCTGTTATCTTCGGAAAATGTCATCTCCAATATAATTAAAATACATGTAATACTCAGCACAACTGATGCACATATGTTCAATACAATTAATGTTCAAGCATAATTAATATACATGGGACAAGATAATGAAAATAGCTCACCTTCCAGAAAATCCACTCCGTGATCCAGTTATGATGCAGTCGGATGGGGAGCCATGAGAAATTTATGTTTAAGGAAAGAGGGCTAAACGCAGTTTGGCACTGTTTATGGGGAAGCCATTGAATAGTTTCAACGAAAACACATTTGCTGGCGCAAAGCTCTTCGTGTAACTTTTCTGGTGTGATTTCAATGGACAGCGGTAAGATTTGCGTATCCATCAGCAACCAGTTGGTATTCACTTGACATCCCATCAAAGCGTATAGGTACAGATATGTGTGTGTTGCTGCTTGCACCAGAAAATCTTACATCTTGCATGAATTTTTTGCAGACCACTCGCAAATCCCTTGGCAACGTAGCGCTGAACATCATCACTTGTTTCTCTTGCGGCGTCATTTTCACAATTTCTTGAACGTCTCGACGCATATCTAAAATAATCTTTCCATAATTCATGATAATACAACACTATCATCTATTTTTTCAGATAAAAAAAGGTAAAAACGCACCATTATCACCAATCATTTTGTCGCACTCATCCAAAACAAAATATTTGATACTCTTCAATTTCAAGCTTCCCTGTCGTGCTAGCTGGAGAGTACGACCAGGAGTTCCAACAACGATGTGTGGTGTATTGTTTTTAAGTGTCTCTTCGTCCTTTTTGATTGGTATGCCACCAAAGAACACAGCGATCCGAACACCAGGAATATATTTACTGAATCGTTCGTATTCCTTCGAAATCTGGAACGCCAGCTCGCGCGTATGACACATTACCAAAACGGACACCTGCAAAGTAAAAATGCTTTCGAAGCGTCATAGTATCAAACTTCGAAGTAGAAACTTGAAATGTCCATGTTTCCAAACCTCTCGCGAAACAAATATCATATAAAATCCATGAACAGATTAGTGAAGTTGTTCCAATACAATTTTAAACTTCTTTGCAAGAAGTGACAATCTTCATGATACTATATATGATTTACCTCGCCATCAACAGGTTCAAGTTGTTGCAAAGTTGCCAGAACAAATACAGCTGTTTTGCCCATTCCTGATTTTGCTTGACAAACAATATCCATGCCCAAAATAGCCTGCGGAATGCATTCATGTTGCACTGAAATTTTATGTAATTATTTGAGTTGTTCATACAAGCGCACCACTTAAATGTTTACATACATATAACACATCACAAGAGTGAAACAATGAAACACATCCAATATCTATAAAAGCACACATGAATAATGATCTAAGAAATATATACCTTCCGAAGGATGTTCAAAACCACAATCAACAATTGCCCGCAATAGCTCCGGTTTCAACAGAAAATCTCGGAAACCACTGCTGTGGATGGAAGCATAAGTACCCTGAAATAAAGGAAAAAGTTTAATTGACTATCACAAATAGTAATTAATGAATCCTGCTTTCTTTGCTAACTTTCTCATCAAATTCATATTGACCAAATTTTTTATCTTTCGCCACGATAGTTTAACGATACAAGAATTATCGTACAAATTACGAAATCATTTCAGTAATAAATTTCAGGAATACAAAATCATTTCAGTAATATTTTAGTAATACATTTCAGTAACACAAAATCAAATTTTGATCAAATTTAACTCCGAAATATGATTCTAACTGAATTAATCTTTGCACAAAAAAGATACCTTAATTTTTTTATCTGTTGCAGATCCATTTTCTGCTTTGTTAGTATCAGCTGCCTCTTCTTGCTCTTCCTCGTAGTCTAATAATTGATCTTCATCCATTGTTGTTTTTTTTCGATACTTTCAACCAACTATGTGATCAGATCAATGTAAATAGGGTTTGTTATCTATACAAAAAACAGATTTCATTGATAATTAAGAAAATTTGAAATTCAAATGTAATTGTAGTAAACGAAAACTGAAAACACGCACAATACACGCTTAAAACAGCTCCCAAGCAAACACGCCAGCAAACAATCAACCAAACAACTCAGCCACAACCTAAATAATCCATCACCATAAACAAGTTAAGAATTATCGATTTCTATGTAATTCTGCCACAATCGACCAGGAACGCAATGCAATTTCAAATCCCGATGAAAGATTTTAAAAATTCATAAACTAGTGATTTCCAATCCAGTGATCAATGGATCAAGGGAGAAAGAGTGGATGTCCATGGATCCGAGAGGACTAAAATGTGGATTTAGTGGGCGAAAGTTCGGTAAACAGAAAAGGGATGGCATTACTTTTTTTTTTTTAGCTAATATGTTGCATGTTTTAAAAAGTTAATTTTCAAATTAATAATAGAACTTTGTTTTTGAATTGGGCCTAGCTATATATAAAAGTGCTAGAGCAGTCCCGAGAAAGTCTCAAGAAAGAGAAAGGTATGGAAAGCATTATCGACCCACAATGCTAAGCGATTAAAATAAACTGGTCTGCAATATGTGTTTGAGAAGTGGAAATTCATTCTTCTCAATCATCTTATTCGTTTGGGGCTAAACATCTATGTTAATTTAAGCATACCAATAAGCAATTATAGTTTTCAGACCGCGTAATGGGAAGTACTGTAAAAATAGTAAAATAAACTGTACACCAACTTGACTAAATAAAAATTACGAATTAACACTATTTTACTAAGGATGCAATGCAACAAATAATTATAAAAGGGAATCAAAGTAAATTCGAATTTAATCAATTCGAAATTTAAATTGGCTTCAATTTATTTAAATTGTATTGCAACAGTTATACAGTTATAACTGTTATCATAATCCACTCACTATCAGTGTAACCAAGTAATTTTAGAACACTCTTCTCCCCAATTCTTAACCTCTTTACCCAGCGTTACCTGATGCTATAAATATTGAATTTTTTCCTAATATATTTCATTAATCGAATTCAAAAATTTCAAAACTCCAGTTGTTATTTAATTTGTTTCTTGTTAATTATAAGAAAAAATTAAATCAACTATGCAAAACACAGATAGCTAGCTAGTACGTCCAATGGATGTCCAATAAAATTGTTCAAATGAAACGATAAACGAGGAATAAAATGGAATAAGAAGCATATCTGGATTATGTCACGGAAGTCACGGATAATCCGAACTATTTTCCCCTATACTTTATTTGCTCCTCCTGTAGCCTAATAATAATTATAGCACGATAGAATAATTAATATACCGTAATTGTTCGGTATTTAACGATGGTAAAATAACCATTAGGCTTTGAGAAAAAAGACACCAATATGCCATATTCCTTATTGCTATTAACAAAAATTAATTATCTCTTGTATTCAACATATCAAAATATATGCTAATGAAAGAATAGCAATCATTCAAACATTAGTCAGGATAATCTAATTCCATACAGCCAATAGATATCCTTATTCTAGTCAAATTATATATAATACGCAAAAGCAAAGAATGAAAGATAATAGATATACAACCAATAGAAAATATAATTTTTTTTTTTGTTACCGTATAAACGGTATAAATATATAAACATTTGTAAAATGATAGTTGAATTATATATCAATATTTCGATATTTTGCCTAAATGATGCATTTATGAATCAAAAATCATGTGAACGTAAATCCTAAGGTTCTGTATGTTTGATAAATTTTTTCGATCGCATTTGCATATGCTGCTGTACGAATATCCAAATCCAAGTTGTATTTGTGTGCTGTAGCAATTATAGATTTTGCTGAAAAAAATATTTTTGTAGGACAAGAAAGACTTTTTTCCTTGTAGTACTTTACTTGTAAAAATTAATTTTTATATCTTTCGCTACAGCTTATACTAATATTTTGCACGTTTTATTGTGGTTAAATTTAATTTGTGCAATATTTCACCTGAACGCTGCATCGAATATTCTAAGCCTGAATTTACAATATCCTTTTCTGAGGCACCTGCGATACGATTTTTGAATTCAGTTGTTGGTTCGATTATCACATCCTTATTAAGTGATCGTCTCAGTGATTCTTGCACGCTATCTTAAAAACCGATTGAAAAATTCAGAAAATTCAAAAAAAAAAAAAAAAAAAAAAAAAAAAAAAAAAAAAAAAAAAAAAAA
>JARVGP010001796.1:0-11017 GCA_029876185.1 Mansonella ozzardi | reverse complement strand
AAATATATACATATATATATATATTTAAAAATATAAACACATATCCACACACACACACACACACACACACACACACACACACACACACACACTCATATATATATAGAAATTGATCGTAGGCAAATATGACATTTTTTTTTCCAAATTGTCATATGTTTTTGACATTCATGGTTAGTGTCATTTAATGAATTGTTATCAGAATTCAACCGTATTTGTTAATCTTTAAATGATTTAAATTAATTTGATTCAATCCTTTGTGTGTAGTAGCATCTTATGTTTTTATGAATGTTGAAATGTGAAGAGAATATGGTAAGGCAAAAACATGCGGTAATGTTCATCTTTTTTTCCTTCCGGTACCATTCCGCATTTTCTCTCTCCGGTAATCGTTCATCTTTTTTTCCTTCTGATCCCATTCCGCATTTTTTCTCTCCGGTAATCGTTCATTTTTTTTCCTTCCAGTCCCATTTCTCTCATTTCCTGCTACTGCAATTTATAATTGTAGTAAATAAGTGGGATCATTAATAAAAAATGATCATGTGAATTCTGAATATGTTGCTATCAAATAAACGAAGTCATATGATAAATGAATTATTGATATAGTTATAATTAATCTTTCCAATGAGAATTAAAAGTTAGAATAAGAATGAGTAATAACTTCGTTGTCATTATTGTTATCAATTGTTTGTTGTCGTTGTCAACTGTTTATTGTCATTATCGTTGTTTGCTTTTGTCATCATCATCATCATTGATGGATAAAAGATTTAATCATTAATCATAGGCTATTTTCTCGTTATATATATAACAAAAATGAGCTTATTCTTTAGTATTTTCCCCTAGCAAAATGTCATCGTGCATATAGCAACTTATACGATATAATACGTATAAGTTGCTAAATGATTTAAGTAACGTGTGCGTGAGATTCAAGTAACGTTTTACGTTTTGTCATTTTATTCAGATTTTTTTTTATACAACAAATTTTACGTAAACATCTCTGGTTCATTTATCTGTCCGTTATAATTATAGTTGTCTGAAAAAAAAATCAATTTGTTAAATAATGATAGTAACTTCGCATATTTTCCGTAGTTTTTAAATCTGTTTTTTTGTATTACTTTGATTATTTTTTTCTTGTTTTGTTACTTCGATTATTTTTTTTTTATTGACTTAATCCAATATATTTTAATAATATATTACTTTTATTAGGCATCTAAGCTGAATTCACTAAATTAATCAAATATTTCATCATTGTAATTTTTTTCCGATAAATTAAATCATGCATGGGAGAAATCAAAAAATTAAACAAAAAAATATTAGAAAAAGAGTTTTTTTAGCCAAGCATTCATTATTTAGTTTATAATTAAATAATCAAGTATGAAAAAAAAACAGGATTTGGCCAGCATTTATCATTTATTCTTTTTAGCGCTCCTTTCTTCTAATCTTTTTAAGTTTATTACTTTGCACTTTTGCTCTATAAAATGTTTGCCATAAGTTTGAAAAAAAAAAGAAAAAGTACAAAGGAAAATGAAACTTGAGAAAGAAGAGAATATTTTTTGTGAAGTAATAAAATCCCAGCAATACTTAGCTATTAGAAGGCTGATGAAAATGATAAATTATAGAACAGTGGAAAAAAATTTTTCTCTGAATTAATATTGAAATGTTTTTTTTTTGCAAAATATAGATCAATTTTTTCTGAACTTATCATTTTTTGACTCTAATGTTTATCATTTTTTAACTCTAATATTTTCGACTGTTATCATTTTTTTGACTCTAGTGTTGTTGAAATAAAAATATCTGTCACATATATTCAACGTTTTCTATAATCAAATATAAAGTATATAATCGTTTTGCCAAAAGTTTTCCACAATACTTTGGATTCTTAAGGCCATCTTTGATCCAATACTAACTAACTTAATGTTGCTGCTTAACTTGACTGATTGGACGAGATGTCGTGTAAACTTTTTTCATGATTATTTTTTTAGTACTGTAAAATAGAATTTGAACTTTTTGGTTTTCATAAATTTTCAATTGAACATTTTTTTTAACACACTAAATTTGAAAATTTGAATTATAATGATTTTTGCAAAATTCAAATTTTTCTTTTTTTAAATTTGTCATGCCAATTTTTGTTTGTTAAAATTATATCTAATTTGAAAAAAGAAATTTGCATTTTAATCTTTTCCTAAAATGATAATAATATATCTGAGAGGAATAAGTATTGCTAAAGTATATTCTAAAATATGTTCATATGTTCATCTTGATGAAATTATTATTGCACTACATATATTTAAATTTTGAAAAATTAAAGTGAATATCGCAGTGGATGATCTTTTGGTATTGATGTATAATGATTTGAATTGTATTTTCAAGATTTGGATTGTTAACTCGTTTTCCGTAAGAGTTTTACTTTCTAATTATAATTAAGCTAATGTTTCATTTTGAAAAAAATGATTATTTTAATTGAAATATTTTTTTTAATTATTTACTAACTTGCATGAAATAATTTTCATGATTTATCGAGCTATGATAATTTTATGTAATTTTCATTAAATTTGCCAAACCATATAATTAGTATATGATTTTATCATCCATTTCCAGTTGTCTTAAGAAATTCCATTTTTGGAAATTCTTTTCTGGCTGTGATACTGTAATCCGAGATAATTCGATAAGAATTCATAAGAGTAAATTAATTAGGTTTAATTATTGCTCTTCCATCGATTTTTTGGTATATCATTAATCCCTCTTAAGAGATTGGCAATTTTGGAACCTCCTTTGGTTGTGATGCTTAATCCGAGATGATTCTATAAGAATTCATAAGAGTAAATTAATTAGATTTAATTATTAATTTGGTCATCCATTAATTTTTCGGTATGTGGTTGTCCAACATTTTTTGATATATCTTTAATTCCTCGGAAGAGACTGGCAATTTTGGAAACCCCAAAATTTTCCTTTTTTTTTTTGTCACGTAATTGTCGCATAAAAAATTTTTTGAAATAGTTATATCAATATATGATAATTAGTTTGTGTTGTTATTAATTTTGTCATTGTTCCAATTTTTATTTACTTCTTATCAATTGAAATTATTTCAGAAATTTTTGGCAATGAAAAATTAATTCAATCATTGTTTTTTACTGAACTATTCTAAAAATTTTTATTCACTTCAACTGGAAAGAAAAAAATGGATATTGATTCATTATCATCAAAATATCCGAAGAAGATATCCAGTGCATCAATGAATGATTATGAAAGTAAATTATATTTTAATACTTATCATACAACATGCTATAATCGACGTCAGTCAATACCAACGTAAGTATAATTTTTTTTATCATTTCTATCATCTTTCAAAAAAAAAAAAACATTCATAATTAATTTTGTTTACATTTCACAATTGAATTTTACAATAATAAATTTTTTGGCAAAATTTTACATATTTGTTAAATGAAGGAAACAGTTTGTAGAAAAGAACAAAAGAAAAAAAGTAAGATTTATCAATTGAAATTAATCGATCAAGTCTGCATTTCATCAAAAAGCGAAAGATTGTTTAGGCAGATAAAAATCATCATCATTATATCATAATAATTTTCCCGTTCATTTTTTTTTTTTTTTTGATCATTCATTATCTTCTATGCAGTATTACTGATAGGGAAAATATTTTGTACAAATATTTGATGATGATGACAAATACTGATAGTTAATTCTGTGTTAAATATATTGTTAGCACTATTTTATTTGGTATTGCATTGAGTTGTTTGGTTTTGATAAAAACGATTTGGTAATAACCACACTTATATCATATCAAAAACGAATCATTTTTCTTTCTAGTAATATGATGTCATTCTTTCACTAAATCAATTAGAATCGTTGGAAAAAAAGTACCATGAAAGCTAGCAGCTTACATATATCCATTTTATTTCTCATCATTTTAAAAATGAATTGATAAATTTGATTTAGTTTAAATGGTTTGTTTAAATGCTAAAGCCAATAAATTATATTTCATCATGTGGAAGAAATGTGATCAAATATAATTTTCCATATTTCAGTAATTAATTCCAATCATGAAATTGAATTGCATAATGAAATAATGTTAAATTAAAATATTATTGGTATTATTATTAATTTTTGTTAAAATGATGATTCAAGTTAGTAATTTAAATTAAACCGCTACATTTTATCATTATTATAAAAAATTAATCGTGAAAATAATGATTAATAAATATATTAGTTTTACACTTTCATATTTCAGCATTTCAATTATGGAGTTAATTAATTAAATTATATAATGAAATAATGTTGAAATTAAAACATTATTTATATTACTATTAATTTTTATTAAAATGATGATTCAAGTTAGTAATTTAAATTAAATGCTATATTTTATCATTATTATAAAAAATTAATCGTGAAAATAATGATTAATAAATATATTAGTTTTTACATTTCTATAAAAGTTTTGCATTTATTATTAATTATGTAATACTTGAAAATAATTTTTTTCAGTAAACGCTCAAGTACCTCTGTTATTTCTTGCTACAAGCAAAAAAATGCAGCTGATGTTAAAAAATGATTTTTTTCTCGTGATTAGTCATTCTCAATTAAATTAATTTTTCCAAAATGCTCATTAATATATATATAATAATTTGAAATAAGAATTCGAAGTAAAATTATTCTCACATTAATGGAATTTTTTCTGACATATTTTTTTCTCGTTTCTCTCTTTTTTAACACTTATAACTTGCTTAAAACTTCATAGGAAAATATGGGACTTGTCACTTTCACATATCATTTTTTGTTGAAATTTCACACATCAATTTTTATTGAAATTTTTAATTTTCTATTTTTTTTTTTCAACATCTAACATCATTTAACATCACCGTTATGTTTTACATTCCTTATTAACAAGCAAATTGTTGTCGCTTGCAATTGTATTTTGCCGAGAAGAAGATCGAATAAATGATGCCAATTGATTTGCCTATGATTGATCGGTAGAATGGTGGTATTGAAATTTCTTTCAAGAGAATGGTGATATTGAAATTTCTGAGATATTTTAAATTTTTAGAAATTTCAGAAAAAAAAAAATTTTATTTTGAAAAAAAATCTTATATCTGTAATTAATGCGATAAAATGCTAAGTTTTCTTTTTTTCTTTAAAAGATAATTTAATTTTTAATTCGTTTTTATAGCTCTTTTTCAAATCCCAAGAAAAAATTGTCTTTTTTTCTAGTGCGAAAAGTAAAACAATTGTGTGCGAAGAAAAAATTTGTTTTTGCATTACCATCAATCAATTTTATTAATTTCAACTTTCTTTTTTTCTTTTTTTTTTCTTTGTTTAAGATTCAGATCATACTTAGTTTTGTGATTTGTGGCTGTTAGTGCAAAGTTTATTTCGTTGTTCAGTTTTATCATTCTTTCTGACTAGAGAATTTTCTTCAATTAATAGTTTTTACATAAGCTTTAAAAAAAATTTATCAAGAAATAAATTGATAGTTATTTTTGAATTTAGTTAATTTAAACATAATTTATATTTTTGCTAGAGATAAATAGTAATTTTTCATTTAGATAATATAGATGTAAATATATTTTTTTCGTCTCATAGAATGACCGATTGTTTTACTGCTGCTAGGATACGGAAAAAATACTTTTCATCACACATACTTTTATTGTTTTAAAATGAAATGTGTGCTCTTTTTTTTGCCTATTTGAAATCAATTCTTGGCTTGGCTTTTTTTTTTTGTTAGCGCTAATAGCAGAAAAATTAGTACGAGCAATTTTTTTGACATTTTTATAAAACATTTATCTTTTAATTGAATTATTGAATGGAACTTAATTATTCCAAACTGGCAAGTACTGCTATTGCTTTTTTCATTTTCCACAAGCATATTGAATATCAGCATTTTTTGGATTTTCTTTTGCAGCAGTCAAAAAAGTATCACGAAATCTCGAACAATGCCATATTCGTTTTATAATGAATGTTGTGAAAATTCTATGCCAAATTCTCGCTGTAATGCAAATGTATTAGCTGATTGCATGAAATCATCACCATTATATCGTCGACAAGAGTAAGTAAATTTTTTCTTAAACTTTTTTTTAAATAAAAAAATTTAATTGGTGATGATAATATATGATAATGCAAAATGGATTGATATACCTTTTATATTATTAACGAAAGTTATACAATTATATGATTATGTTAATATTAAATATATAATAACGAGAAATGGATAGATATATTTTTATCTTTCTTGAAAGTAAGAAAAAAATAATTCTAAATAGCGGCTATAAAATCCTGAAGAATTATTATGTGCTGTGAAATTTCCCAAAGTTTTCTTGTCTTTGCAATCTAACTTGATGACATTGAAGATAATAATTACCAATATGCATGATGTTTAATATGCTAATGACAACGGGACTTACGGCAAACATATGTTGTTTACATAAGTTTTATATCGTGATTAGGCTTAATTGATTGCTTGTGTTACTCTCTTTAATTATAGTGGAGTTTTAAATTATTTACGAAATTTATACAATTATATTAAATGCCAATTATTTCTATAAAATTTTCTATATTGATGAAAATTTAATTTCCCAGTAAAATTTTATGCTTTATATAAGCGAATGAGATTTTTTTTTTGAAACATTAATGAAAAGAATATGAGGAAAAAAAAATTAAAATTTTATTTCTTGACGTTTAATTTTTTCCATACTTTTTAAATGATTTTTATTTTTATTCCTTGAAGAAGATACGGTATTTTTTTAATTTAAATGATTTGTGCTAAGATTTTTTTCCTCCAAATCCTTTAATCTTATCACTGTGTGTTTTTTTCTAATCAGTTCTGATTAGAAAAATTTCATTTATAATTTTATTTTTCTTAAAGATATTTTTAAACATTTCATATATTATTTTATTTTTCCTGAAGATATTTTTAAACATTTCATTTATTTTTTTAAAAATATTTTTAAACATCTCTTTTCATTTTTCACTTATCAAATTTATCATATATATCCCATAAACCACATGATTTTGTCATTTTCTTATAGCTTCCAAATATCTGATCATTAGTATAACCTTACTAATTAACAGTATACGTATATGACAATAATAATAATAATTGCTGTTTATTCTTATAGTAGCAGAAATGGAAAGTTCTTTTTTCGAATTTTGATTACTTTTACATACTTGAAAACTTATCTGACATTACAAAAAATACATGAGCATGATGACATGACTATTAAAAATATAACATAACTATGACAAGATGAGTACGATATAATATGACTATCACAAGATTCAGTCAAAATTAATGCGTTATCATTTATCATTCTTGGGGCTTTTCAGTATTCTCAATTGCTAATTGATAATATTTTCATTTGTAAAATTTGTTTTCTTTGCTGTTTTATTTAACATTCTCTATCTTCTTTTTTTTTTCACTTAAAGAAATTTTTCAATGAAACACAAAATAAAAAGCAAATTAATAATGAACAAAAACTGCAATAATTTGATAATTTCAAAATGTTTGACATTTATACCTTTAAACAGTAAGCAAATAGTTATTGAATGACTTGGATAACATCATTATTTTTCTCATAATTCAAATTATTATTTTCATGAGATATTACTCCTGGTCAATTACCATATAAAATCAAATAAAATAATTTCTCGGTTGTGTCTAATTTAATAGATAGTCAGTAATCAAATAATGAAAGAACATTTAATTTAATTATTTTAGATTGAAATTTTTATTTTTCATTTTTGTTCTTTGCAATTATTTGTTGAATATTTTTTTTGATATTTTTTTCATAAAAAAAGGTAAATTTTATTTGTTTATCATATATTTTACCAAAGTAATTCTGGCATTTATTTTTATTTCACAGTTATGCTATCATTCTTATACATCTGTGCAAAAATATGCAGTTATTTATGATAAGTTAAGAATGATCAATGGTTAGCTTAAATATAATTAGTTGATAATTAATTAATGTAATTTTCCAATTTCAATATACAGTTAGTGTCATTGCTTATAATTTTTTGAAATTATTTACTATCAATAATTTATTCAATTAATTTTATCTGTATATATATGCAGGTATAATCTATTATATAATGTAATAGATTGTGAAAAAAATGTATTGTTTAAATAAAATAAATTTAATAAAATTTCTAAACTATGTTTATTCTAAATCAATGTAAAAATTTAATAGTATATTGAAGAATTATATATGTTTGCAGATCGGAACGATGGGGGCAAGCAATTAATTATTATCAAGAGATGAGAAATAATCGTGATTATTGCTGTACTTCACCACCTAATTCACCAGTTAATTTAGGGATCTTTCAAAAAATTTCCAATTGTGGTCAGTACATTTTTTCTTTTACAATAAGTTTTATAAGAGTGCGATAATAATAAAAAGCAAAATAATCTCGCTTGTTAAATAAAATTTGCTAATGGATGTTTTTAATTACTCTAGTCTGATTATCTGATAACGTTTTTTTTTGCAGCATAATGAAATGCGCATACGACTGAATAATTATCTTTTCGCTTTGATGTGCCGATAAATTACACATTTAAGATTGAAGGTTGAAGCTATATCAATAAGTTCATCAAACTTTTTTCAGCTTCATCCTTTTCGACATGTGATTCACCATCAGATGATATCGATAATGAATTTACAGTTGATTCGTTGAATGAAAGCCTAAAAGAGTTGGTGATTTTTTTTTTCCTCATTTATCACATAACTATCTATGATCATCAAGGGTTTACAGGTTTTTGAAATTTATTATTTTTATCCGTCATCCATTCTTAAGTCATCTTAAAGCTCAAATATACTTTTATCATTATTCACTTTCTAGTCAAAACAAATTTATTATAGTGTAATCAAATAAACTTGATCATTTTTTATATTGGCTTTCAAATAAAAGTTTTAAAAGTTATTTGAATTTTATTAAATTTAATTTATTCATGCTCTTTCATTTTTTTTTTTTTGAAACCAATTTATTGAATATATTGCAGCAAAGGTGCATTTTAGCTTTTTTTATTTAAAAGAATTTGAAAATTTTTAATAAATTATTTGTTTTTAATTAATTGTTCATAGTATTTATTGGCAAAAAAATTAATCACTTTAACTTGCAAGTTGTTTGCATGCTTTTGCAGCGCAACGTTGAATGGGGGAATTCATTTTTTTTTTTTGTAAGCTTATCTGCTTAACTAATTAATATTTTAAGCTAAATGTTTTTCTTTTTTAAACGACTGGAACAACTGACAATTCCGTTGTGATCAATTCCGGTAAAATAAAATACCGTATGATGATACGAAAGCTAGCATTATTTTTATCTTGTTTAATGCTATTCTAGTTTCTTTTTTTTTATTTATAACAATTAATAGGGCAAAATCCGATAATATATAAGTAATATTATATAACGCACATATATTGTGCAGCTATTTGTTCATAAAGTAATTATTTTTATTTGAAAAATTGAAAAAAATAATGTAAAATGTAAACAATGAATTAAAATTGACGTTGTTGTGAAATTAATGAAAAAAAAATCATTTCAATGAGTAATTTGAGTTGTACTTACTGTCTTGTGTAATCCTTATATTAAGCATAAACAATCGATACTAAAAAAAGCACTTCTTTCAAAAGATATTGCGTAATATTGGAATTCTCTGATACGATTAATTTCTATAATTGAAAAAAAAAAAAAAACAGCTGTGTAGGAGAAATCATCTTTACAATTTCTTAATGGAAATTTTTGTCAATTTTCCTCAAAATTTATTACAGTTATTAATAATGGGTTAATTCCAACTGGATCTCTTTTAGCCTAGAGATTTTGCTCATCCTGGAGATCTTGAGGACCCTGAAGACTTGTTCATTCTCGTCACTTTTTGATCCCTTCTCACTTTGAAGACGCTGAAGATCTTGCTCGCCATTTTTACCAGATCCATCATTTTCGTCTGCTATTTTCAGTTTATTTAACAAGTAAATAAGATTCCTCCCAATGTATGCAATATATGTATGCAAAGTTAATTCATTTTTTTCATTCTTTCTCAGGGTTTTCTTCTTTGATCAGAAATTCATGCTAAGAATATTTTATTAGGATAAATTTCTCTGATCCAGAGTATATTGAATTTTTTCCTATAGTATCAATGGATTATCCACAAGTGCAACTTATTTGAAATTTATTAATCTTATTTATATATATATATATATATGTTGTGTATTATATGTTTAAAGAGTAAGAAGTAAAAATGAGAGAATAAACTTTCACAATAACAAAGCTATATGTACTGGTTGAAAAGTAAGGAAATTAAACATGAAAATTCATTCATTGATATTAGAGTAAGGACGGAGTATAGCGGTAAACTAATTTAATTGCATACAGTTTGTTCGGTTCAAAGGGCAAAATAACTAAAATGATGAAGGAATGAGGATAGATCATACATATCGAAGTTTTGTGTGTTTAATCGATTACTAATCGTTCCTTCTGATGTCACCAAATTTATTTTAGCGTTATTAGCATAAATGAAAAGTTAATCTCCTAATATTAGCTATTTCATTATTGATGGACATTGCTATTCAAATAACCAATATTAGTTGCAATTAAATAAATCCAAGTGTAACAATTACAACTGATAATTTTAAATTATTCCAGACATTTCAATTACAATTAATAATTTAAAATTATCTTGAAATTCAAATTATCAAAGTATTTAAAAATCTTTTAGTGCATGTTATTTGAGCACATTATATCGTAACCTCGCTCTCCTTTATTTATCTCATTCAGGTGAAAGCAACACAAAACATCCAGTAAAATTTTGCCAAATATCATTTTTCAATAATTTTATAATTTAACAAGAAAAATGTCTTTTTCCCTCTCTTCGTTAGCTTATTTATAAATAAGGTAATCCTGTGGATATTATTCAAAATAGCACGTTAATGGTAGATTGACTCGTAATTAGAAAGAATCTTGTGGTATCATTTAAAATAGCACGTAAATGGTAGATTGACTCGTATTTAGAAAGAATCTT
>JARVGP010001795.1:0-10798 GCA_029876185.1 Mansonella ozzardi | reverse complement strand
AGATCTTATACTTCTGATTGTTGAAAAAAATCTCTTTACACATTCGCCATATAAACGATAACAAATACTCACTTTTGACAACATCTTCTTCGCATTTGTCCTTAATCCTACTTTTCAAATCGCTATATTAATACTAACATATTTCGCACATCGTTCTATTCTATCGGTATCTGGGTATTAATAAAAATACAATCAGTTGTACATTCCAAGTCCAATTCGTGAAATTTATGTAAGTCATTGTCTACGTAAGTTCTTTATGAACTGACAAAACTTTTTCACGACATTATATATTAAAAGAGGAAATGAGGTTGGATGGAATTTGATTTCCATTCATCTCTTCTCTATGTTTTATATCTACTTTTTCCTTCGAAAACCCAAGCATTAATCAGTGCCTTTGGTTTTCCAGACTAAGTAGAGATGCTAGAAGTCAAATTCTTGAAGGACAATCTTATTATTTAGCGATCAGATGAAACAATTAGGATAGCTCGAATGTCTTTAATTGCGTTGTTATTATACTTCAAATACTACTGAATCAGTTCCAGTAAAGTAAACTATTCAGAACATATCAGAGACAGTATTCGCCAATCTTTCGTTATCAATTAATTAATTTATTAAATCTGTCAGTTCAAATTTATCTTTCACTGTTTTTTCTTTATTGAGATTTTGTTTTCTTTTAATTTCACACCTCTACTAGTGGATTATTATTCCCATCATTACATTATTTATTGATTTCTGATTAATTTTCTGTTCAACACGAGTACCTCAATTGCTGCTGAATTTTAATGATTGTTAAATTCAGTAGTCTAAACTTAGTCATCCTAATTTGAAATTATCTTCTTCCAAATGATTTGCTGGCGATTCCAGTTGCATCTAGTTTTAAAAATTTACGGAAATGACTTCGATGAATGTGAATGGCGTCGATGGCTTTTTGTGGCACTCTGAGTAGAACCACAGAAAAGCACAATTTTAATTTTATCAAGCTGAAAACTTTTCTTGAAAACTCAAGAATCATGAATGCGTGTCACTTAACTTTTTGGACGCATTTTTCTATTAAAAGTAAATAACCAAAATGACCCATTGACAAAAAAATGCACTAGCTAAAGAAGTTAAAGCTCAGTGAATAATTATAATTATCGGGAAATTGTGTCCACATCACCATCACGAATAACTTTCTATTCTCGATTGTTTTTATCGTTTTTCAATTATAACTCCCAAGGAAAGTGCGAATGATTCAGTGATAAAGTAAAGTGATTTCGATGTATTTATTTAAGTACCGCAATTGATTAAAATATTGTGTGTCACTATCAATTTCTTTTTTTGGGATAAATCAATGAAGTGAAAAAAAGCAAAACCACAAAGGTTCAATAAAAATATGCACGAAAAAACAGCAATAAGTGATTACACCATTAATTTTTTTGATATTTGGAAGGATAAAATCGCACTTTTCATAAATATAGCATTCAATACTGGCCAAAAGCACTAGCAAGCTTTGGTATTCTGATGACTTAATATTTTCAGCTGTGTCAGAACTATGAGCTGTATGATAAATAAATCTGTGAATCCTTCAGATTCGCATAGGCTTGTCACTCGTACTTCAATGGCTTTTGATATTATCACCGCTATCTGTTAGCTTCCTCAGAGTCCTAACAAAACATTTCAGAATGCTTTCGTCATTTCGAATCTTAATTTCATTATTCAGCCAAGAAACGTTTGAAAGTTTCCAGTTATTTTCTTTATAGATTTGTGCTTTTTTATCTAACGTTTTACACAATTATTTTGCCATAATTTTAGAAAACCTTGCCTTAGCTTTCAAGGAATGATTTAATTTGAGCATCGCAATGTGGAGCAAAGATTACCAGTTAAGAGGCCAATCTTTATTACAAAAAAGTTTCTAGCAATACCTACAAAAGCACCCTTAAAAGTTGTGAAAAATGACACTTCCCTCTTATAATCAATACTAAAAATGTTTATCGCAAGAATAAGCACGAAAGGCTCTATATTCCTTCTCGCGTTACATTAACAATCGATCATTTGCTTAATGATCATTGATAGCGTATGCTGATTGAGGAGAAAATAGAAAATCAGTGCTTGAAGGTATAATGAAGGCACACCTTTTAAAAACATCATCATTTGATCAATAACGAATAGAATTATAAAACTTAAACTTAAAAAACTTCAAGTTTTAACTAGAGTTTTGATTAATTTTGAGAAGTCGAATACAATTTTGTTGACTTGAAACAATTTATTAAATGCTAATAATCCAAAAAATTTAACTCTAAGTGGAAGTTTGGGAATACATTCCAAGGCAGTTTATTAAAGCAAGAGAGGAACTGGTATTATTACATTTACATGGTCAATTATCAAAAAGTTCAAATGTCCCTCCCTCAAAAAATTTTGCTAAATTATTGAAAACTATCTTTAATAAATCAAAAGGCAATGAAAAATATTTTTTCGAATAGATTGCTTTTGCGGTGGAATAAATAATATTGAAATATCAATTATAAGTAAAATTAATTCTCTGTTCATTATTGAATAAACTGAGTGTTAAACCATCATTTTTATTGTAAGACTGATATAAATAACATTTTGAAGTAAGAAATAAGTTATCAGTTTATTTCCTACTTTAAAATGGCCAAAATCCATAAAGTTTGAAGAAGTACAAAAAATCATATTAAAAAACCTATAGCAATGGTGGCCTTCTGAGCAATAACAAAGAAAAAAACAAGGTATAAAAAGTACAAATGGAAATTCCTGAACAAATGCTCCGTCTTGTCCCTCTCCAATCAACACCAGAACCGATAATAGCAGTAGGTGTAGTTACGGTAGTAGAATCAATAATGATGGGAGCAGTAGTAGGAATAACACTATTAGTAGTGATAGTAGTTACAGTTTTTGCATCAAACTGTAAACGTCGTCTTTCTCGATGTTTTGCCCACCATTGAGAAGAATATCCAACAGGATCAGTGAAGGTCTCCTGGATGGCACTATCTTGATGATGAGGTACAGCTCCACTAGAATCTGGCGATCGCATAAAAACGCTAGCAACACTAATTACATAATTTAATAAGGAGATATCATCCAACTTGAAGTTACGCCACTTTTCCCCTAATGCTGAAATGCCAGTAGTTAAACTTCGACGCATTACATGATGTTGTTCTGCTTCGTTCTTCATATTGCAACAGATATGTCGCCTGACCATACAATGATGCGGAGATGGAAAGAAATCCTCTTCCTAGAAAACAAAAATTTTATAGTAAATAAAAATGGTCATAAATACATTACTAAGAACACTATATTAGATTTCGAGAAAATTTAATCACAAAGTTTGCTACAAAATCCCGCCTTTATTAACCGATAGTCCTATTCCTTAATACCACATCACTTATTAATCATGCTAATGAGAGAGCAGCATCTTATCACTTGGTCTTTGCAAATCTCTAATCGCCGGTAATCTGCAATCCGCATAGCTCTAAATTCTAAGAACTAACAGCTGTTATTGCCAGTACTGTCGAATTCAGCAGACTGTGAATTGATTTTAAAAAATTTAACATCACTTTTTGAACTTGCACGAAGAGTTACCTCATTACTTGTCATTAGGATGGTGTTTGAATAGCTATTGGGCCGATTTTGTTCAGCAGTACGAGTAGTTTCGACTAGATGGTAAAATTCTTCAAGATCACAGGGATGAAGGCATGAGCATTTGGATGCCAGTGCTGATTTCTCTGTTGACATAGGATTTGTAACACTTTTCAATTTCACTGAATCCAGATCTTGAGAAACGCTAACTGATGGTATGTGCAGATCTGTAAATGTCATTTTCATTACATTATCTTTAGATGATTGTGCTGTTACAATAAAAAAAAAATTCAAAAGTGAGGCATATTTAGAACAGAGTTCAGTATTATTAAGCTTGACCAAAAAAATATAACCTCTACACTGAAAACTTGGATGGCCAGCATAATCAACCACTTTACTGGTGGCGAGATGTGGACAAGCTAACTGAACATAGTAGCACCAATTTATGCATGGCGGAACGGACCATAAATTCATTGAATGCACTACTAACCATTTCCGGTACCAAATCTGGAACAAAAAAAGAAACATCAAGTAAGAAAGTAAAGAAATGACAAGAACTCCTTTCTTTGAACTTTTGATAAACCATTTGAGCTGTTAAATGGCTAGCCTTATTTATTCTATCCATAAGCATAAAACTAATCAATGATCGACAGTTCAAAACTTCAAAGGAATTCATTACCATAACTGTGTCTTGAAGTTTGTCAAAAAAGTATTCTGCGTATTAATAATGACTTGATAAATGAATTCATTTTACAGAAAAAAATTGTTCAGAGTTTCCCACGTAATTTTAATGGTGATAATGGCAAGATAAGATTTAAATCCAACTAATGACACAAAATTATATATTATTTGAAATAAAATATTTTTTATTGCTGGAAAAAAAAAAAAAGCTATCGGTAGTTGATTTGCTGGAATGAGAAGAAAATGGCAAAAAGATGCCTTAGTCCGAGAGGAATTAGTATTTATGAACATATTTGAATGAAAGCTATCAAATACTGATGATTTCAGGAGCTGCTATAAATTTTCCATATTAGCTGTACAAGTATTAATAATATGCAATATTACAGTAATTCATCAATTAATAATAATTGCCGAAAATTATTGGAAAGCTACAATTTGTGCATGCTGTGATTAGTGGACAGAACCACATTTATACTACAGTTGCTACATGAATCTCCACATTTCGATCTCTCCTTCACATCCTTATTAATCGTCTTGAAAAACCAATGGATTTGATCGACTGCTATAGAAAGTCCAGAAAAAATCAAGGTTGGGAGAAGAAAACAGAAGAAAGAATAGACTTTGCACAAATTTCATAAAGCTGATAAATTACGAAAGAAATTTTATGTGAGCTTATTTCCGAGCTTTCTGTCAACAAATTCCACCTTCTTTACTATTGAAAATCCCCTCTTGAATTCAATGTTTAGAAACAAGTTGAAACTGAATTCGTATAGCAACACAACAGAGGAAAGAAGAAAGGTGAATGAAAGAAAATTTCAATGGAAATTCTCTTTTTTCTTCAGTATCAATGCATGAGCAGAAAACAAATTGCAACAAATACAAAAAATAAAACTAAGCATGGAGAAAAAAGTGCAATGAAAAATGTTGGGATTTAAAATCAAATAGTCGCATAAGGTCACATACTGTTTGTTTCCTCTTGTAAGTATATTAAATATGCAATCGAATCATTAGAAAGGATTGAGTGGGTGAGAAAAAAATAAGGATATCCCTATTCAAAAGAACCATCTTAGTTCGAACGGTATAGAATTGCAGAAGTGGTTCCGGGTCGCAAAAGAATTTGGCTGCTCAGAGTTAAGAGGAAGTACAAGCAACGATACATTATCCCTGCTCCAGTATTCTGAACGTATTAAAAATAAGAATTAAGGTAATCGGATGGGAGAAAAAAATACTCGGATAAAAGGGGTATCTTGATAAAGAACTCTTCAAGTTCAGGAAATCCAGATTTTGTAAGAATTATTACTAGTCGTTAACAATTTTCATTTATGTTAACAGCTTTTTCCTTTTTTAGATAGTATGAACAAAAAGTGAAGTCTTCAGGGAACTTTCAGGTCTTATTCAATTTAGCAGGATATAATACGAAAAATATTTGTCTTACTTAAATATCAACTTAAAGTACTACCGCTCATTTTCTAACAATAGCAGACTGATAATTTATTGAGAATTTCTTCATTTGTTTTTCTTTCTTCTACACTGAGTTGGAAAAATTGTTAAATGACAATTTCAATGAAAAATAATCCAAGTTATCCTGAGATAAGTAAAGCACTAACCTTGCAATCAGCACAAGAGCCATTTGGTGAAAAAGGCCGCGTTGCGCTAGCAGTATCAACGGCCAGCATGCAATCAAATCGGTGTAACATGACATTAAAATTTTCGTATGCTTTATCCACTCTCTTTAAAGCTCCATCAATCTGAAGAAGAGAACTAGGTCAGCAAAGGTGCATCATATCAACACTCCCACTTCTTCTATTTTCCTCTTTTCTTTCCTCAATAATTATCAATTTTTGAAGATTACAAAAAAAAAAAAAACGAAGCAATAACTTTCATTTTCTTATCAAACAAAAAAAAGGACTGAAAGTACACAGTTCTCAAGAGTAATCGCTGATTATTTGGCCATTACTTGGCCAAAAGCGCTACTTTATTTCGTTATTTCAAGTCCATTAGAGTTAGCGAAAGATCTATAAGAAAAGACCGCTAACACCAAAAAAGTACTAGTAGAAGATATCAAAGAAAGATATCTTATCCTACATTGAAAAGATCAGCTGGCCAGTGAAGGCAGAATTAATCTACTCATTGGAACAGAAACACGATAAAAATATATTTCCTGTAAAAACAATGTATAAAATAACAGCGTAGGTTTCTATAAATTTTTAAAGCCTTCCATGAAAAATTTAAAAGCAAAAAAAAAATTGTTGAACCTTTTGAAAGCACGAAAGGCACTGTTGAGTACCCGCTGGAGCTAAAATACAGTCTTGTCCATCAACATTCGCACGAAGAAATTTGGCTTGCACTTGTAGATCAGCCTCGTTGTTGACATATCTTGGAGTGAGCCGGAACAATTGCGCCGCCTTGATGTTATTTTCCTCTAAACAATCGCGACTGAAGATGGAAAGCTTACGCAGGAACTGATAGCGTGCCCATGGTGCTAGCTTGCACAAATCATTGGGTGCTACTGAAGACCAAATGTAACAAACAGAATCTAGTGCCAATCCTAGTCGTTCAGAAGTGGAGCGGTGGTACCTTAGAAATGGATTCAAACGGATAGATGTTGAATCACCAGCTATGGTGACAGCATTGCTGGTGATTGTTAAATGCTTAGATGGCTGCTTTAAAAGCAGAATATCTGAAACACCATTATCTTCCGCATGCTTCATGTCATTCTGGTTGAGAAATGATTCATAAACGGTTGCACGCACACACAATCCAGTTGCTGTAAAACAAGCTAACAGCGAAAATGCGTGCCAATAAATAAACAATTTTAAATTTGCATACAAAATGCAGCGGCTTCGTTGCTGATAACGATAATGATGAGTAGTGAGATTCTGGAAGCGAATAGATGATGATGATGATGATGATAATGATGATGATGATGATGATGATGATGATGATGATGATGATGATGATGATGATGAAGACGAGGCAGTGTTGTAATGTTGCGTGGAAGTAAGCTTGAGGTCACGATATGACTGATATACGATTCTTTCTCTGCTACAACAACAACTTTCCTTTTCTTCTCTTGCTGATGAGTGATTCTCATGAGACCTAGTGGTCAGCAATGATCTTTCATTTCTTTTTACAAGTGAATATTTACCCAGCTGTGAACAATTATCATACTCTATTACAGCACTGTTTGTTTTTGAATCACCTCTATTGAGCAGTTTTTTGGTAGCTTGTTGTTGATCGAGGTACCAGTGATAATATTTCTCATTATAATTTATTTGTCTTTGTTCATCTGACCAAATATAGGTGTTATCAACAGAAGAATCACTTTGCAATGTCGTCCAGCAGATGCAAATGTCTTTGTCATATTGTACAGTATCATGTGATGATACAACACAAGCAGTTGCAGTAGTTTCTGCACCAGTTTTTACAGTACTCTCAGCAACACAGCCAACAGAAGTAGAAGTAACTCCCACTGCACTACTACTTCGCCTCTTTCCTTTGCTGGCATGCATTGTCATGGCGCGCTTGCGCGCGCCTATACATATTATCGCATTTAAACAGTTAGCGACGTAAGCGCTAAAGTTGCGGACGTTAGTACAGCTAAGCTGGCTGGTGTGGATTGTTGAATGTAGACACGCAACTCCGACAATTGGTTTCGAATGACGGTATCAACGATAGTTATCGTGATGTTCTTTTCGCCAGGACTTTCGGCAAAGATAGTCGACGTGCAACGTAATGCTTTGAATTCACTAATTTTGATGCAAATTTATGGAACACTAAGTAGAAAAATCTAATACAGCACACTGTTTTGTGAATAACTGTAGGATATCAGAAGAACTATAAAGAAAGGAATTGTAGAATAAAACAGAAAGATGAACTGGTATCCAGCAGTCAATAATGTTTTGCCACAAGCAAATCCTGTACAATCAGTTAACTAGCACATGCAAATAATAATGCTTCCATTAAAACAGTCCATTGTTTATTATCACCTGAAAATAAAAAAAAAACATTAATAGAAATTTAAGAAATTCATGATGAAGCGATAAACGAAATAAGAGATGTGCTCGATGCGTGCTTATGGTAAATGACAACAACGAAATTACTGCGGGTTAAATTTTCTTCAGAGAATTTTGAGATTCTCCAGAAAAAACAGCATGTCTACAATTAAATTGGTACAAAATTTTGATAACATTACGATCAACAACAAGTGATGCGGATGAAATTAACTAATTCACTGATTACACGGTATGTTTGATGGTAATTTGATTAAACATCGTATATAAAATTTTTGACGCAAGATCAAAAGGTTGGAATCTCCTAATAATAAGGTATAGCCTTAGCAATAGATTTTATTCGATCCTATCCGACCCTATTAAGCACAATGTAATGAGAGATGATGTTTAAGTTGCATGAACTTCTTAAAGCATAGTATCAGAGATTATATTTCAAGAAATAATTGCAGTAACAAGACATTAAACTTTACATTTCATTCTTATTTGATCGCAACATATAATAATCCGAACGGAAAGTTATGATTTATCTATCATGACTGGAATCATATATTATACATAAAGTATCGGATGATGATTATCATTGAAAGAACAAAGTCACTGTTATGTGCGAATATCCCAAAATGGCGATTTCATATTCCAAACGGGAAAAATACATCATAGTGTGAGGCATCTATTTCAAAAAGTTATGTTTTCCTATATATACTGATGTGTAACTGTGGAAGACATCTCAAAGTTTTACAAAAATTGTTCATAATATTCTCGTCCGTTTCATACTTCATTCCTATTTATCTGTAATATTTGTTCTAAACAGATTTCAACTATGCTGAACGCAATTTTCAAAAATCACTTGCACATCAGACTGTATGCATGTAGTTTTGAATAGCTACATGAGGAATATGATAATAGAAACTACTTAGTTTCGTTCAGATCCTGTATACGACGAAAACCCTACAAACAGTACATTTTTCCGTTTATAGCAATTTTCCTGAGAAGTTGAAGGATCTGTTGATCGAAACAAAAGAATAATTAACTATTTATATTTCATGAACTTGCATTAAATTTAAAGATGTTATCAGTGGTACCAGTACAGTTACCCAAAAAAAATATAACACAGTTTGATTCAAATGATAGGATTTTTAAATATTCAAGGAGTATACAAATACTGTTTGATGAAAATCTAATAATTTGAGAGAATTTTTATACAATATAATTGAAATATTCTTTCAGAGAGTAGAGTGATAGTTTCAGCAGATGAAATTAATGACAAATCGTATCAGTGGACATTATGCTTATCGGCAGATGGCTATCGGATACTTACATTCTACTCTTCGCACTTCTCACATGAAAAAATCACTTAGTGGGAAAAGAAGGAATAAATGGATAAATCATTAATTTACTGCTGGCTCTTGCAAATCATATATATGTTTGAAAAGTAAAGAGAAATGAAAATATTCTTCCTTAAGATTTAATTAAAATATTTCACACGTTATTTCGCATTTTTTGATATATGCATGAAGAATGAGTAAAGTTTACTATTCTTCCTATCCAAAAAAGACTCATTTTTCTACGTTTTAAAAATGTTTGGACCAACAAAATGGTTCAAAAATCAATGGAGTAATAGAAAGGAGGACGGCAACTGGACACCATTCAGCTTTGATGCAAAAATGCAGAAGAAGATTGAGGTAGATTGGGAGTAAAAGAAGGGGGGGAGGAAAGTTCACTCCAGGATGAATAGCCCAGCAGAGCGATGGTTATTCCTAAATGTGCGGCTGAGCGATTCAAAAAAATACACTTAATGAAATAAGCAAACTTTTGCATCGGCTTCATGTATTGGGAATGAGCTTACTTATGAGATGTCTGTCCTGTGCCATTGTTATCACAACGCATCCAGCATCCTAATCAATATTTCACATCTTTCGACATTATAAGAATTTAACATAGTCAATTAACAGGAATAAAAAATGCTGAAAGTGGATGCTGCTTACAAGCTATATTTCTTCATATCTGAATATCAAAGTTATACAGGAAGAGATAGCGGTAGCCAGAAGGTACTCAGAAGGATCGGCAGTTCTCAATTGACTATTTCTGGAGTACAGCATGTTGGAATAGTCCGAACTTCTCTGCTATTCTTGTGAATCCTAATTGGTAAGTAATTTGTTTAAATATTCAAATTTCTTGACATAAAACAATGCTCGAAATGAAATTTTGCTCAATGACAGCAAAAAATTCCGCACCTTTAGAAAAAGGTAATGGAATTTTGTATTATGCTGCAATGTAATTCCATCGAAAAAACTTCACCTATATGTTTATGTATGTATGGGAGAGTGTGTGTGTATGTATGTGTGCTTGTATATATATGTATATGTATATGTGTGTGTGTATGTGTATGTGTGTGTGTATGTGTATGTGTATGTATATGTGTATGTGTGTGTGTATGTGCATGTGTATGTGTATGTATATGTATATGTATATGTGTATGTATATGTGTATGTGTATGTGTATGTGTATGTGTATGTGTATGTGTATGT